>PVJA010055697.1:0-11080 GCA_004027025.1 Myocastor coypus | reverse complement strand
TTCTCTGGGAATTTTTATTGCAGAGAGTGTGAACACAGAAAAGAAATGCCAGGTGGGAATGAAGACCCCTTTCCCCAGTGGTTATACTTGGAAAGGAAGTTGGATAACAACATTTTGCAAAGAAACCAGGTTCAATACAATCAAAAGTATAAGCGAATGCTTGCAAAGAAAGCTTATCTACCTCATGGGAGATTCAACACTACGCCAGTGGATTTACTACTTTAAAAAAATCATGAAATGTATGTGTGTTAATTTCATTTTGAAGTTATAGTTGATTTTTGGAGTTCTAAAAAAGTAATGATTAACTTATTTTATTTTCACGTTGTGATCTCCAGTTTGTTATTATTTCTAAGTTGTCAAGCTTTGTTTGGGGTTTATTAAAAAGTTAAATGTTTTAAATCAGAGACATCAACACTATTTTTTTCTTCATGTGTTCAGAAAATAACTAGAATTTATTGAGATTTTAATGCTTCTAGTGAAATGTTCCGCTTTGCATAAGCAGCAATTGTATAGTACGACATGCTGTTGGTTAGAACTTGTCAGAGGTTGTATATGTGTGAAAGTTAAACAATTTTCCATTTTGCTAAAAGATTTATTGATTGTTTTCCATCAGCCTTACAGTTTTTTGATTGGCATGGAACTGGGGATTTTAAAACACACGTTCTTCTGGATGTGGAAAGACACATTTGGATTCAATGGAGGAAACACAGCCATCCGTTTCTTACCCAACAGATATTCTCCTTGAAAGATGAAAACTATATCCCACGGGAAATTGACCAGGTGGCAGGAGACAAAGACACGACGGTTGTGATCACCATCGGCCAGCACTTCAGGCCTTTCCCCATCGACGTGTTCATCCGCAGGGCGATCAATATTAAAAAGGCCGTTGAACGTCTGTTGCTCCGGAGCCCAGAGACCAAGGTGATTCTTAAGAATGAGAACACCAGAGAGGTAGTATATGGCAACACGGAGATATTTAGTGACTTTCATGGGTACGTTCAGAATCTTATTCTGAGGGATATTTTTGTGGACCTTAATGTGGGAATTATCGATGCCTGGGATATGACGATTGCATATTTCACCACCGACCTTCACCCACCTGAATATGTTATTGCAGATCAGATCAGCATATTCTTAAACTACATTTGCTAGTGAAAAAATACAGAAAATAGCACTTCCCATTCTTTTAATGACCTCACATATACCATAGAGATGGTTCAATGTATCCAAGGTATAAGAAAATAAAATTCTTAAAAAATTTAACCTGTAGTTAAGTATGCATAGCATAAAATTTATTATTTAGGGACTGAGGAGATAGGTGAGTTGTCTAAGAGCCTGTATAGCAAAATGAAAGGATGCAGGTTTGGTCCCCAGTACTGCATACTGTGCTGGCCCTGGAACCTTGGGTGTGCTGTGCCAGCCACCAAACCAGGCATGGTACTGCCCTCCTGTAATGGCAGCATGGGACAGGCTGAAACAGCAGGACCACTGCAAGTCCAAGCTACACAGCAAGACCCTGTATGAAATACATACATACATACATACATACATAAATAATTTAAAAGAATTAAACAATAATTCCCTTATCGGAATCTCCCCCAGGCCCTGGCAATGCTATCCGAATTTCAATATATAAGTTTGACTACTCATATAAATGGAATCATATAAAGTTCCTGTCATCTTGTGTCTGACTCATTTCATTTAACAGAATGTCCTTTGGAATTCATCCAGGTTGGGCCAGCAAGACAGCTCAGTAGAATGAGCACCTGCTTAAGTAAGGACAGGGACCGTGGTTCCATGCCTGGCACCACGTGCTGCACCAGTCCTGCCCCCTCAGTGGGCTGAGCTGGCCGTAGAATCCCAGTGTGGTGGTGCACGCCTGTAACCGCAGTGCTGGGGAGGCTGAAAACCAGATCACTATGAGTCTAAGTTGCGTGGTGGGGCACTGTAACAATAAAATACAGTAAATACATAATTAAGCAAATAAATAAATGATTCATCCATTTCGTGGCATGTATCAGAATTTCTTTTTGCTATTTTAAGAGTTAATGTTATTCCTTTGCATACTACGCATTTTGCTTATGCCTTCATCTGTTGATGGACATTTGAGTTGTTTTCCCTTTGGGACAGTGTGAATGACGTCACTATGAAGAAGCAGACAAGTTTTGTCTTTAACCTTTTTGCATGTTAATGAAAATGGAACACAGAGCCTTGTGCACACCAGGCAAATGCTTTGATACTGAGCTGCAGGCCCAGGCCTCCAAATTTGAAAACATGTCTCCAATGCTGAGCTTGATGTCTATCCAGATAGGATACTATGATTGTCCATAATTTAATTTTAAGAAAGTGCAATCCATAAATGCATACCCTAAGTTTGAACTCAGAACCTTGCACTTATCAAGCAGGCACTTGTGCCACGGAGCTATTTCCCCGGCCCAATAATAGTCTTTTTGCTTAGAAAAATTATTTGGAACTTGGTAACCAGTTGTTCTCTAGCTTCCATTATGACTCATGGATCAGAACATAAACTCTTGACAGAAATAACAGTATCATCGTGTCAGCAGATAGAGCCTGAAACTATGACGTATTTTGACATATACTGATCCTAAACATATGATGGCATGATATTGCATACGTGCAGAGAGCCTCAAATGGTTTCATAAACTCTGCTTCCACATGTTCTTCTTCCTAGAAAAGTGACCAGTCTTATCAGTGATTGATATTGATATCAGCGATAAATAGATATCAATCAACTCAAAAGAGCCCTAAGGAGTCATTAACCCAACCCTTCAAGGAAGAGACCCTGTCTTGTATTCATGCCCACTTACTACGTGACTCACTTTCTCATTTGGTACTGGATTTAATCAGCTTTACCTGAGAAATAGTGACTATAATCTCATTGGTTGACCATAGCTTTGTCCCACCTCATGCCCGTCTAAGTGAGTTCCCATGCTCTCCACCACGTTAAACCTGCCTCACTGAATGGCTTTACTCTATGAAAGTCCCTGGAAGAGAGAGCTTGCTGCGGATAACCCATTTGGACCTCTCTTCTGTCCTCTCCTGGACAGAAGCTTTTTAAATTTTATTTTATATTATATTTATTTTAAAGACTAAAAAAATAGCAGAAATAAAGATAGAAAAAACATTAACAAGTAAGCGTACATATAGTACATAATTTCAAAATCAGAAAAATTCAACAATGGTTATATTACATATTTTTCATCATCGGATCAGTTTAAATTAATAGATATAGATATATAAGATTTATCAAATAATTAAACATTAACACTTTCAATAAACATTAATATTTTTTAACAATTGACACCTTGCATATTGTCCTCACAATAGTAATACAGAGCACAGGGTATGAGCATGACACATCTTCCAGTTGATATTGGTAAGGAACGAAAAAATAATTCTTCTCTTTGAACTAAGAGGAAGCAGATGCATGCCCAGTCCAATGTTCCACAATTGCAGTGGGCCACCAGTGAAACTGGCAAGGTTAGAGGCTACTGATCCAAGCATCCTAGAGCTCATCTCACCAATCTAGCTCTGCGTTTCATGTCTCATAATTAAGCTTTTCTGCTGGGTGATCAAGGGCATGTGAAAGCAAGACCTCTATAACAAAACATTCATCTTTTGTATCTTCCGAGGTCAAATCCCCTCAGGATTAACTGTGGAACCATATACAGTGCTTTGTAGAACTCTTGTCAGTGTCAGCCTTCGGGTCAAGTCACAGCCATTAGTTGATGAGTTTGCTTTCTGTGAAAGCCTGAGAGAATGTTTTTCTCTGGGTGACTCTCCTTAGACACACTATAGTTCATTTGTCCCTTTCCTCTGAGGTCCCATAATCTCCTTGACCAGGAAGTTTAGGACACCACTGAGTTATAGGATGTTACACCACAGGTTCTTTTATGTCCTGAGTCCTCACTGACCTAGAGCCAAAATGATGGCTCTCCTCATAGCCCTTCTTTTTCTCCAATATTTGGCCTGGTAACTTACATTTTCAACCCTCCAGCAGAAAAGCTTCATGATACTATTACTCTATAACATAAGTAATTGAGCTTATTATCCCTGGCTTTCTGAATATCAAACATCTTTGACTTAACTTGGAATTGATATTTACAACAATCATTGATATTCTAATAACTCTCCATAGAATGTTATATAAGCAGTTACACTATTTCTATGCAGACATTTGGAAATCCAAGGATGTACATAGTTGTAGCCTGTTAAGCCTATGGCATTTTGCCCTGTCTCTTACTCTCAATTAATACTTTTTTTTTTTTTTTTTGTTAACCAACCATTTACTTGAGAGACACCATAACAGTAAATGAGTTTACAGTGGGAGCAGTACACATCAAAAAGACCAGAATGACGGGCATTCCAAGCATAGGTTTGGTGTTGCATGGTGCTATGTTTAATGTGGTGAACCTTTTGAAGGTTCTTAGGACCCATATCTGATTCATCCTGTGTACATAAGTGCATGGTTTTGCTCCTGCTATGTTTCTTTCTTTATCTGCTTCCAGTCACTTCATTGTTTAATCCATAACACATTCAGCTGTGTTATGCCCTTAAGTTTGTATGTCTTCCTTAGAGTTCTTATACTAGGGAGACTATGCGATATTTACACATGTAGGTCTGATTTATTTCACTAATGAGTATATGTTCAATATACATTCACTTATATATGAAGTCTTCTAGCTTATCATGCTTTATAGCTGAGTAATATTTCATTGTATAAAAATATCACATTTTTTCAATCATTCATCAAATGATGGTAATTTTGGTTGTTTCCAAGATTTGGCATTTACAAATTGAGCTGCCATAAACAGAGGTGCACAGATATCGCTATGGTATGATGTTTTCAGTTCTTCTGGAAAAGTTCCCAGTAGGGGGCTTGCTAGTTTGAATGGGACTTCCAGTTCTAGTTTTTCAAGGATCCTCCACACTGCTTTCCACAATGGTTGAACCAATCTGCATTCCCACCAGCAGTGGAGAAGGGCTCCTCTTTCCCCACAGCCTCTCCAGCATTTGTTGCTGGTTGATTTCTTTATGATAGCCATTCTTTCTGGGGTGAGATGGTATCTAAATGTTTTGATTTGCATTTCACAAATGGCTAGCGACATGGAGCATTTCTTCATGTATTTATAGGCTTGCTGAGTTTCTTTCTCTGAGAAGTGTGTGTTCATCTCAGATGGCCATTTCTGGATTGGATCTTTGAATTTTAGAACCCTAATGGTTTTTAGTTCTTTGTAGATTCTAGATAGAAGACCTTTGTCTGAATGTTTATTAGTTAAAATCCTTTTGAAATTTGTGGGTTGTCTTTTCACTATGTTGGTAATTTTCTTTAACGTGCAAAAACTTCTTAGCTGGAGCAGGTCCCATTTGTTGAGGCTTTCAAGTGTTAAACGGGCAGTTTGATTTCTGTCTATGAACTTTTTGTCTACTCCAATGTCTTCAAGATTTCCTGCCACTTTCTCTTCCAGGAGATTTAATGTTTCTTTTTGATATTTAGATCTTCAATCCATGTTGAGTTTAGTGCATGGTCATAGATTAAGGTCAAGTTTATTTTTTGGCATGTAGAGAGCCATTTTTTTCCAGCACCATTTGTTAAAGAGACTGTCTTTTTCCAGTAAGCGTGATTAGCCCCTTGGTCAAAAGTAAGGTGGCTGAGTGTGTTTATATTTGTTTCTGCATCTTTTAATCTATTCATTGATCCTCAGGTCTATTCTTTTGCCAATACCATGCTGATTTTATTACTGTAGTTTTCTAGTATATCTTTAGGTCAGGAACTGTAATGCCTCCTGCCTAACATTTATTGCCCAGAATTGTCTTTGCAATTCTGGGTCTTTTTTGGTTCCAAATAAATTTTAGGAATGATTTCTCCAGATCTGTGCGGTATGTTGATGGTATTTGGATAGGAATTGCATTAAATCTGTATAACAATTTAGGGAGTATGGCCATCTTCACAATGTTGGTTCTTCCTATCCAGGAGCAGGGAATATCTTTCCATTTTCTGAAATTTTCTAGTATCTCTTTTTTCAGAGTAATGTAATATTCACTTGTATTGGTCATAGTTTTACATAGAGGAAAAGAATAGGTATAATATAAGGAATGGATATTAACACAAAATATACAATCTATAAGCAATTATAAGATTGGCTTACAATAGTCAGCTACAGGGTCAGATGAGAAAGCCTGCACAGAGCGTCTGCACGCTCCGGACTCAAGAATTAAATCCCGAGGTCTAGACTTCACTGCAACACTCCATGTAAGTTTCTGTTGACGGATGGGTCTGCAGTGGAAGACTGAAGTGTCTGTAGATGTATGCTGACGTGTCTGTGACGGATGGCGAAAGATCTAAGCGGGAGGCCGAAAGTCTGCGCTACAAACCAGATGATGAAGTCCAGGCTGAATGCGCAGACTGAAGCTTCTCCAACAAAGTGGAGTGTTGACTCCTCCTTCAGCCTAGGGCCCATTGTGCCCTAGGGTGGAGCCAAACATACCCCAGGATCCCGCTTTGGCCCTTGATCCTGCTCTAGGGAGAAAGCCAATCATATCCTAGGTGGGCCCTGGTCATGCTCCAGGGAGGAAGCAACTGTACCCCAGCCTGGGGCTTCCACCAACAGGGAACCGGGCCGCTGAGTCACCCAGCCAAGTTGACACATTGTATCAACCACTACATCACTGAAAAGGTCTTTTCCTTCTTTAGTTAGGTTAATCCCTAAGTATTTCATTTTCTTCAGTGCTATCATAAAAGGTTCTGCTTCTCCAAGTTCTCTCTCAGTGTGTTTGTTATCTGTGTAGAGGAATGCCACTAACTTTTGTGTGTTGACTTTTTAACCTGTTATGCTACTGAATTTGTGTTTTAATTCTAGTAGCTTCTTAGTGGAGTTCTTTGGGTCTTCCAAGTAGATTATCATGTCACCTGCAAATAGTGATAGTTTAACTTCTTCTTTACCTATTCTTATTCCTTTTATTTCTCTTTCTTGTCTAATGGCTGTAGCTAATGATTGCAGAACTATATTGAGTAGGAGTGGTGATAGAGGACATCCGTGTCTTGTGCCAGGTTTGAGAGTAAAAGACTTTAGTTTCTCCCTATTTAGAATTATGGTAGCTGTTGGATTGTTGTAGACGGCTTTTATCAGCTTGAAGTAGAGGCCCTCTATTCCAACTTTCTGTAGGGCTTTCAATATGAATGTGTGTTAGAATTGTGAAAGGCCTTTTCTACATCAATTGAGACAATCATGTGATTTTTGGCTTTGGCTGTATTCATATAGTGTATTGCTTGTATAGATTTGCATATATTGAACCATCCTTGCATCCCTAGGATGAATCCTACCTGGTCATGGTGTATAATCTTCTTGCTGATTAGTTCCATTCTGTTGGCGAGGATTTTATTGAGGATTTTTGCATCTATGTTCATCAGAGAAATTGACCTGTAATTTTCTTTCTTAGTTACATTTCTCTTTGGTTTTGGTATCAGTGCGATATTTGCCTCTAGGAATGATTTTGGAAGGATTGCTTCCTTTTCCATTTCTTTGAAGAGTTTGAGGAGTGTTGGGATTACATCTTCTATAAATTTCTTGTAGAATTCAGTATTGAATCCATCAGGTCCCGGACTTTTCTTTTTCAGTAGGCTTTTTGTTACATCTAGTATTTCATTGGCTATTATTGGGTTATTGAGAGTTGTTATAACTTCTTGATTGAGTTTGGGTAATTTGTACTTTTCTAAGAAACTGTCCATTTCCTCTCTATGTTCAATTTTGTCAGAGTAAAGATTCTCACAGTAATTATTTATGGTCCTCTGAATCTCTGCTGTGTCTGTAGTAATTTCACCCTTTTCATTCCTTGTTGCTTGAATTTGAGTCTTTTCTTTCCTCTTTTTGAGGAAGTAAACTAGGGGCTTATCAGGTTTATTTAATCTTTCAAAGAACCAGCTTTTGGATTTATTAATTCTTTGTATTGTTTTCCTTGTCTCAATTGAATTAATTTCAGCTGTAATCTTTATAATTTCCTCCTGTCTTTGGGCTTTGGAATTCATTTTTTCTTCTATTTCTAGTCAATTGAGGATGTTCTGGGAGAGTATTTATTTGTTCTTGTTCTGTTTTCTTAATGTGTGAGTTCAGGGCTATAAATTTCCCTCTAAGAACTGCTCTCATTGCATCCTACAAATTCTGGTAAGTTGTGTTTGAATTTTCATTGAATTCAAGATATTGTTTAATTTCTTGTTTAATTTAATCTGTAACCCACTGGTTGTTAAGAAGAGTGTTGTTTAGTTTCCCTGTTTTCTGGAGTTCTTTTGGTTTCCGTTGTCATTTATTTCCAATTTCATTGCACTGTGGTCAGACAATATGCAAGGCATAATTTCTGGTTTCTTGCATATACTTAAGCATTACCTATGTCCTAATATGTGGTCTACTTTTGAAAATGTCCCATGTGCAGCTGAAAAAAATGCGTATTCTGTAGTGGTTGGGTGGAACACTCTGTGTATGTCCACTAATTCCAGTTGTTCCAAGTTCTGGTTCTGTTCTGCTACTTCTTTGCTAATTTTTTGTCTACTTGACCTATCTTTTTCACATTAGGGTGTGTTGAGGTCTCCTGTTAAGATTGTGGCATTGGATGCTAGATTTTTCATGTCTATTGATGTTTGCCTTATGTAACTTGATGCTCCTGTGTTGGGTGCATACATATTTATCAGTGTTATCTTTTCATCTTGAAGTTTTCCCCTAGCCAACATGTAGTGGCCTTCTTTATTTCATTTGATCAGTCTTGGTTTGAAAATTAGACTGCCTGCAAACAGGATTGCTACTCCTGCTTTCTTTTGAGGTGCTGGTAAATGTAGTATTGTTTTCCATCCTTTCACTTTTAGCCTATGAGTTTCTCTATGAGTTAAGTGTGTTTCTTGTATACAGCATATTGTTGGGTTTTTCTTTCTTATCCGCTCTGCCAGGCTATTTCTTTTAGTTGGAGATTTGAGTCCATTTACATTGATGGTTATAATTGAAATATGTTGACTTATGATTGACATGATGTTTACTTACTACTGTTTACCCCTTTTTCTCCTGTCTTTAATTGAGTGCTCTATTTGGTGGGATCTTTCTGTTCTTGTTTCTTGAGTTTGAGTCATTTTGGTCCCTCTCTCGAATATTTTTTAGTATACTGTGTAAGGTTGGCTTTGACATCATGAAGTTCTTCAGTTGTTCCTTGTCATGGAAGTATTTCACTGCTCCCTCATACTTGAAACAGATTTTTTTCGGGTATAGCAGTCTGGGCTGAAATTTGTTTTCATGGAGGACTTGAAGTACTCTGCTCCATGCTCTTCTTGACTTCATGGCTTGTGTAGAGAAATCTGGCTTTATTCTGATGGGTTTTCCTTTAAGTGTGATCTGTTTCTGTTCTCTAACAGCTTTTAGTATATTATTCTTCTGAATTTCTGGAAGCTTGACTATTATATGTCTGGATGTGTTTTTAGTCTGGTTGATGTTGTTTGGGGTTCTGTATGCTTCAGTTATATGTATGTCTGATTGTTTTTTCGTATTTGGGAAGTTTTCTGCTATTATTTATGCCCATATTCTTTTTATATCATTTGTGTTAACTCCTTCTTTCTTGTTGATTCCTATTAATCTCACATTGTTTATTTTCGCATCGTCCTACAGAGGTTGGATTATTTTAGCCTGCATCCTAGTTGTTCTTAAGAGATCCTTTCTTATGTTTTCACTAGCTGCAATGGTGCCTTCAATATCTGAGATTATGTCTTCACTTTGGTTCATATGGGTTTTCCAGCTTGTGATTGAGATTTTATTTTCTTGTATATATCTTTGACATTGTTTCATGTGATCTATTTCTTTCCTATATTGTTCATTCAGGGAATCCATCATTTTTCTATTCTTCTCTAATTTTTTATCAGTCTTCCCTAGTAGTACTGAAGTCTCTCATTATAGTTCTATCTCTCTCTAGTTCAGACATTATTTCTGCTGTATTCTCCTCTGTATCTTCATGTAGTTGTTCTCCTACTTTAGATGCTATTGAGCTTTGAGGTCTTTTTTTAACTTCAGAGGTTATTTCTGCTGTGGTTTCTTCTATAAGTTTCTGTAGTTGTTTTTCCACTTCAGTGTCTATTTTTTCCTAGATTTCTTTTTTTTACTTCACATGTTATCTCTGATCTCAGTTGCTCTATACGTTTCTGCACTTACTTTCCAACCTCAGCTGCTACTGATTCAGATATTTGATCTGCATGATTCCCATTTTCTTCCATGATAGTGTTTCCTGTATTTGTTTTGTGTGGATTTGGAGTCTGGGATTGGATCTTGCTCCTTCTCTTTGTCATTTTTTACAGCAGTGATCTCTGCACCTTGGTGAACTTATACAGTTAGCAACTATGGAAATTTGGGTCTGGATCCACTAAGTTTCTTCACCTTGAGACGTGCCTGGCTGTGAGTCGAAGCTCAGGCACCTGGCTATCTTGAGGTCCTGTGGGTCAGGACAGTGGTTGGCCATGTGGGGATGGTGGATGTCCAGGTGGCAAATATGGGTGTCACTGGGGCTTAGGCAGTTGTTGATTTGAAGGATGTATTTGGGCTGAAAGGGTTCTTACCTGCCCCATATGAGCCCTAGTCAGGAAGGTGGGTGGAATCTGAGTTCATCTTGTTGGTGAGTCAGCGAGTGGAGCAGGGCTGAATCTGCTGGTTGGCCCAGTAGGAATGGTGACAGGGTCCGGGCTGGAGTTAAGGGTTGATGCACCAAGTTCGGAAGCTGGGGCTTGGTCCATGCGCCATGTGTGGCCAGTGGAAATGGCGCCCGGGTCTGGGGTGGGGTTGCGGGTGGAGTGTGGGAACCACGCAATCAGTTGCAATGGTGTGCCTGGGTCCGGAGTTAGGTGGCGGGTGGAGTCCATGCACCATGCAGTCCAGAATCTCTCTTTTGCCTAATAAATATATGCTGCTCATAAAAAAATGACCAGCCTTTCCATTAATACATTCTTACTGTTGAGTTAAAATATTGTTTTGAGGAATGATTCACATTTGTCTGTCTCTCCTTTTCCCTTCCTTCCTTCCTTCCTTCCTTCCTTCCTTCC
>PVJA010055696.1:0-11070 GCA_004027025.1 Myocastor coypus | reverse complement strand
AAAAAAAAAAAAAAAAAAAAAAAAAAAAAAAAAAGCAAGTACAGCCAGGGAGACAGCTCAGCGGACTAAGCCCCCGCCTGGCAAGCACGAATCCTTACTGTGTGCCAAGCTGCTGTGATTCTTCCAGGTATGTGGCTAGGGATCCCTTAATGAGGAACAAGATGTTGCAGCTTGGTAGCCTAATATAGCATGGGTTATCCAAGGGGGATCTGTTCTGGGAGTTTGGAGACAGCTGGGAAAACCAGTAGCTGGGGTGCCAGGAAAGCCAGGGCAATGGCAGCTCTCACAGCCAAGCCTGCGGGACTCTGGACTGCTTCTGTCCTATAGCTTCCTTCCAGAATGGGCAGCTCCTGGCTCCTGGGTGAGCATCTACAAAATGAGGCAGATGGTGGACATCCGAAGCTGCTCCCACTATCCCAGGGAAGGGGGCAGAGGCTTCCTCGTGCAGGTCACACAAAGGAAGAGCACATGTCCTAGCATCTTTGGAAAATAAAGTCTACCAGGTCAGGTATCAGGGAACAGAAAATAGGCCTCAAAAGTAAGTAAACAAGTGAGTTGTCTACTGCTGGGCCACAAACTGCCACAAGTCTAGCACCTCAGGACAGCAGATGTGCACCTCTATGGACTGTCTGTGGTCTGAGCTGCTCCTGGTCCTGCAGTGTTTCCCAGATTGCAGTCAAGGCGGCCATAGGCTGAGGTCTCACCTGAGACAGGGAGGGATCTGCTGCCCAGAGTTGTGGGACTGCTGGCAGGATGTGCAGGGATTTGTAGGACACAGCTGTGGGGGCTCAGGCTCCTTACAATGTGTGGCTCCAAGTACAGCCTCACGCTTCCCCAGTACAGCAGAGGTCACGCCCTGAGTCGTATCAGTGGGTGTAGCAAGTCACCGATGCTGCCATAGGGAGGGTGACCCAAGGATGTAAGGGCATGGAAACAAGGGCATTGGGGCCTCTTGTTTCCCCGGTTGCTGAGTGCAGGTTGGGGAGTGCTGGGGGACCTTCCTGAGGCAGGAGCAGAGGAAAGACTAAGGAGCTGTGTCTGGGAGAGGCTGCAGGCTGAGAAGAGTGGCCAGGACGAGTGGTGGGACAAGCCGAGGCTCCTCTTTGCTGTCTGCACGGTGGATTTCACTGCGGCTGTCTCCGGACAGGGCATCCACCACAAGCAGCACTAGTCTGTTAGTATTCTGCAACAGATACTGGGTGGTTTCCAAATGTTGCCCATCAAAAGTTACTCTGTACTAAACGCAGAAACAGATGTGGTGGCCCAGGACTGTAATCCCAGCACCGGGGAGGCTGAGGCAAGAGGATCATTGAGAGTTCAAGACCAGCCTGAGCTACAAAGTGAGCTCAATGCCAGCATGAGCTGCATAGCAAGACCCTGTCTCAAAAAGACAAAAAAAAAGGCAAGTGAAGGGCACCTGGTATGCTTCAGGAGGTGACCTAACCACTCTGCACCCCCCAGCATCTCCCAGTCTAGAAACCATGGGGCCTCCATGGGACAAAGCTAGTGTTTTCGCTCTTTTTTAGGACAGGGTCTCACTACTATGCAGTTTGGGCTGGCCTTGTGCTCACCTCTAGTAGCCTCCAGGCTGGTCTTGAACTCAGAGATCCTTCTGGCTCAACCTCCCAAGTGCTGGGATTATAGGTGTGTACCACCATTCCTAGTTTTGGGGCTGCATGGTGGGTCTCCACACTGGAGGCCAAGACAGCATACCCAGAGGCATCCAGGTCCAAGACCATATAACATGTGGGCCCAGACAGGTGCTTATGCCTCTGAACTATCCCTCCAGCCTCAAAGCTTGTTTTCTGCAACCCTTCCACCTGAATACCTCACCTGGCCTGCCACATTTCCTGTCCCTACCCTAGCCCTGATGAAGCTCCTACGGTATGCCAGGCAATGTTCGAGAGTGCATACTCAGCCACACACCTCTCCAAGCTGCCCCTCCTGGCACTTCTGCTGCTGGGGACAAACACGAATGCTGTGAAGGCTGCCTGCAAGGGATCTGGATGGCACAGAGTTCCAAAGGGGCTCTCCTCATCCAAAGACACTGCTCAGGTCCTCCCAGACCACGCGAGTACAGGCCAGCACCCCCTACACCTAGTAATAGCCTCTCCTGGATGCAAAACCACACCTCCAAGTCTCCTGCCAGGGTCACAGCTCCCTTAGAGGAGGCAGTAACCCTGGGTCTCCATCAGCAGCTGGACACCTATCAGAGAAGCTCAAGGATGGAGCCCCTGCTCAGGACCCTGCCCTGCTCTGCCAAGGATCCAAGGTCCCCTAGATTGCCTCTAGCTTTGGGGCCCATGTGATTCTCCCACAGGATCTCCGCCCACTTGTGGCCCCTCCTACGCACCTGAGGACCCGGGTCTCTGCTTAGAAACCCTCCTTGGCACCTGGCAGAAGGAACCCAATGTGACCAATAGACACACCCACAGAAGCCGCAGGAACTGTGACTGGCAGATCTCCCAAGAGATGGTGGTGATGGAGAAACAGGACATCACACAGCCTCGTGGAAGGTAGCGCTGGGCTTTCTTGAGCCTTCTCACTGACTTCTGTGGGCAGTGGGTAGCATCAGAGTGGACAGTGAGCGGGTCCTAGATCTCAGGGTAGTGCCACAGACACACACACACATACCCATGGTGGCTGGACCGTGAGTGGCTGTGTCAGGGGCCCAAGTCCTGGCCATAAAGGAAAGGGCAAGTTGGTGGCTGAAGACCCAGAGATGGGTCTACTTGTCCCTGTTAGGCTGGTGGGTGTTGGGATCTCTCCACTGGCCCCACCACCAAGGGCTGTGGTGGCATTAGGTGAGTCCAGCTGCCATCAGGCTTGTCAGGAGTCCTGCCTGCAGGGGACGTTCACTGGTGGCACACAAGTGAGGCACAAGGCTATGTCCATCCAAGGAGCCTGAGGCCCAGAAAGCCTATGTGCCCTTGCTGGCTGTGCAGGCCAGGCAGGGAGGCAGGGAGGCAGGGAGGCAGGGAGGCAGGTGGACACTGGGTCCTCTGGGTCTGGACTGTGGTCTTGCTGTCCAGGAAGTGGAGGGAGGAGGACCTCTAGGCTGGCAGGGATCTGGTCTTCGTGGAGGGCCTGATTAGTTTTGTTCAGGAGCCTGGAGAAGAGGCCAAGGTGGTCCCGCAGGCTGTGCCATGTGGGATTACGGGCTGTGGGCATCCAACATGTGGATGACGCTGCTGAGTGGCCCTAGAGTGCCCTTTGCTTCTCTGAGGTCAGAAGCAGGAGCTGGGGAGCGTCCCCAGCCCTCACTTCTGCAGTCTGCTTGTTGTGTCCAGGCTCTCTCCTGCAAGTTGTTTCTGTAGCCTTGGCTGGCCAGGTGAGGCTACAGCCCCAGGAATCCCGCTGCTACAGTACAGCCTGCACCCCTGTGGGTGGCTTCCCCTGCTGGTGCTTTTCTCTGGACCCCTGGACCCAGACAGGAGGCCAGCAGGACCCTAGGTGGCCCGTGGCTACCTACTCATCTCTCAGGGTCCAGGTGGTAGCTGGCAGGTAGACCCTTGAACAGGTGTCCAGGGGTTACAGTGTGTGATGCTTCCTCTCCTACCCCAGCCCTTGCCCACCACATCACAACAGCAGGGGCTCTGCTCAGTTTTTTTGTCTTTTTGAGACAGGGTCTCACTATGCAGTTCAGGCTAGCCTGGAGTTCACTTTTGTGTTCAGCTGGTCTCGAATTCACACTGATCCTCCTGCCTCAGCCTCCCAAGTGCTGAGATTACAGGCGTGTACCACCACGCCCAGCTCTGCTCAGTTTATTAAGCAGGTAGGGCTATGGCTTTTGCCCCATCCAAGTGCAAGTTCCGGAGCCCACCAGCTGCTGAGCTCAGTGTTACAGGGATGAGCACCATGGAAATGACTGTGGCCACTGGGCCTGTTCTGTGGCTAGGTTTTTTCTGTGAGCTCCTTCAACATCAGCAAAACGGGCAGGGGCTATGGTGTACAGCCAGACTGCGTGGGCTTGCTGCAGCCTAGTGGGGGCAGTGTTCTTTCCATCCAGGCCCCGGCCGGTTTTAGCTAAAGGACAGTGTTGGTGGCCCAGGGACTTGTGACACAGCCTAAGCACCGAGCCGCAAGCAGGAACACAAGGCCCAAGTAGGCGGTGGCTTGTCAGTGCTGCCCCACAGAAGCTCTGTACTGGCCCACACCAGTTTGGGGCTCACGGAGACCACCCAGAGGCTGTCTGCTCCTATGGCTTGTGCGGGTGAGCCCTGGAGGGAAGAAACCGAGGGCACCTGCCAGCCAGCTCCCTGGTGGAACAAAGCGCAGGGCCCAGCCAGCTTCCTTCCTTGGGGTGGTATGACTTCCTCTGCTCAGCCTTGGCTCCAGCCTGCTGAGCCCATGTCCTCAGAGACCCTCCCAGGCATCCGCCCACCCAGCCTTGCTGACCTGACCGTGGCAACCAGCTGCCTCAGACCCTCTGGGCCAACCTTGGGTCCAGGAGAGCTGGCCCATCTCACACCTAGTCCAGGGTCCCATGGCGACAGTCAGGACAGTCTAGCTAACCTAGGACAGAACCTTTATTGCTGAACATAAAATGCCTGCCAGGGAGGCCTGACCAGGGGGCTCCTCCCAGGCGAAAAAGTCCTGGTGTGAGCACTTGGGCCACATCCACGGAAGGAGACTGCCCAGTGGGATGAGCCCTGCCGATGTCTCAAGGGGCAAGGGGCGGGGTGAGCCCTAGGTAAGAAGGGGAGGGAAAGTGGGGGGAAGTGAGGTCCAGAGGTCCAGTGGTCCAGCTGGGTAAGACTCTGGGCCGAGGAAGACAAGGCCCTGGACATACAGGATAGGGAAGGCTTGGAGCCTGGCAGGCAGAGTGGTACCCCGGGGGTTGGCGGCAGGTGGCTTCTCCTGGAGGGCCAGGATGGTGGGCAGAGCCTCCAAGCTCTCCGGGGGTGAGTCTGAGGTAGGTACGGGATGGTCCCTGGGTCCCTCACAGACGTGGTTTGATGTGTAGTGGTTTCCCTGCACAGAAAGGGCAAAGGTCAGGTTCAGCCAACCCCAGTGGGGAGGAACTGCCCACCCTCCAAGTTTCTGGTCAGAGCTCAGGATGAAGGAGACCCCACCAGCCCAGCCCTGCCCAGTGGGGGCTCAGAACATCAGCCTGTTATCTTCTGCCCACCTGCTGACTGCCCCTGACAAGCCCCTCCCCTGGGTCAGGAGGGGAAGCCAGCCTGGCAGCAGTCTGGGAAGGCCACAGGCAGGAGCCACATGTGGTGAGCCTGAGCTATAAATGGCAGATGCATGCAGACACGCAGGCACACACTGCTCACACCTGGGAAAGGCTGCCAGACACGTGCGAGAAGCTGGGTATGTGCAGGCAGGTGGCTGGGTGGCATGGTAGGGGCTAAGCAGAGGCACTGGGAGGTGGGACACGGAGAGTCCTCAAAGCAAGGGCCTGAGCATGGAGAAAGATGTCCCAGGGGGCTCCTGCCTGGTGGGGCACACTTGTTAGGTACTAGGGCCTTTCTTCCCTTGGCATAAATGCTCTGGACCACCCTGGGCCACTGACTGCAGCTGCAGTGTGGCTGCCCACAGGCAGGGCACAATGTCCACATGCTCCTGTAGGAGCCCAGTGGGCTGGGAGTCCCTCCTCAGAGCTGATGACTCCATGCTCTGCTCAGCCAGAAGCCAAGCCCTGGCCTGCAGACTCCACCTGCCTCCAGCCGCCACCTCCGCCTCCACTGGCTAGCTGCTTCAGCCATCCATCCAGCCCCTTGGGCCAAGCCCTACACAGCATTAGAGCCCTCTCCGGGCCTGCCCGAGTGGCCCAGATGACCCCCAGCATCCTGCAACTGACCCTAGGATTGACTTCTGGGATCCTGATCTTTTAAAAAAACACAATCTGGAGGCTGAGGTTAGGGAGAGCCCTGAGGGGCAGCCCGACTGGAGCTGCTGGCCCCCTGTCTGAGCCCCAGTGAGGTGGGGGCCCAGCTGGCCAGGTTCTGCATCTGACTAGGAGGATGTAACCAGGAGGCAGCCCCTCCAAGCAGGCACTTGAGCGTGCTCAGTGGGGCTGTTACAGAAGCCTGCAGCAAGCATCTTCCATTAACGTTACGACCGTGAAATATGACAATAAAATGATAGCCGTATGGTCACAAATTTGCAGCCCGCCGAGCTGCGTGGGGTTTATCGTCACTCAAACGTGCGGAGAGCTGTAAAATGTTTACAGAAAGGGTCGTTTGCAGCCATAAAATCCTCTTTTCTCTCCTAAACAAGGCTGAGTGGAGCCATTTACCAGGCCCCAAATGCTCATTGGGGAGAGAGAACATCTGTTCTCTCCAGGAGTGTGCAGTGATCTTCCAGAACAAATTAACAGAAATGGGTGCTTTCTAATTAAATCAGCCCTCGGCTGGGGTGGTCTGTGTGTGGCCACCACTATGCCCACCCCACACTGGCCAGTAGGGGCACACACGGTGCCCACCGACTCTCCAGGCCTGCAGCCGGGGACCCTGGGAAGTGTAACTGAAGTGGCAGGGCTTGTGCTTACCTGAGTCCATGGTGAGGGGCCTCCTGGGGGCCCGGGGCTGGCCTCCTGGGCTTGGTGAGGCCCGCAGGGAGATGAAGGCTGGTAGCCTGCAGAGGCTGCCTGAGCCTGTCCCTGACAAGGTGGCTTCATCCTGGAGAGTGGGCTCCTCTTGGTCTAAGGAGTGGGAGGAAGAGGAAGAGGAAGAGGAGGAGGAGGAGGAGGAAGAGGAGGCAGCCTTTGTTGGCAAGGGAGCAGCTGAAGCAAACCCCTGCGGAGAAGGCGGAGGGGAGGCTGGGGGCACAGTCCTGGAGGTGGGGGAACTGGATGTCTTTCTGGTATGGCGATGGACCGCTGACGGCTTCCTGCAGAAAACAGAACAACAGAAGTGAGAGTGGGCAGGGACTGCAATGCCACTGTCCCACCAACAGCTTCTGGCCCCTCCACCCCCACTTCCTGTTACACAAGCTACTGGGCACCACCATTCAGGTCCAGGCCTGGGCCTCAGCCTCTAACGATAGGCTGGCTATAGAGCCCAGGGCCTGAGGAACCAGGATACCTGGCCAAGGGGGCTCTGGGTTGCATACGACGCCCTATCACCTCAGCCTTCCACCTTCCAGACCCTGGTGTCCTTGTCTGCAGAGGGTTCCTATACTCCACAGGAGGTGAACATGACGTAGAGAGCCCTAAATCCCCTCCTAGGGACCTGGCTTCCTCCACTTTCCTGGGTAATGGGTTTCTGAAACTCCTACTTCCTGTTCTAGGCTCCATCCAGATTCAGACACAGGGTACAGGGATCTCTGGAGGCCACCTGTCCCTCTGCCTTGGACTGAGATTTCCTTTTAGATCTGAATCCTAAAGTGCTGGGTGGGGGCTTACTGCAGAGGATCCCAAATGTCACTCATGCAGCACCCACTGCCCCATCACCTGGGCCCATGGCCAGTGGAGGCCCGGCTCCTGGATACTGCATCACTGGACCCTGGGGCAGGTGGCAGGGCTGCCCGCCGGCTGTGTTGCTTCTGGTTGCGATGAAGCAGTTGGCACTGGGCACCGCGGGGGCAAGTACCCCTGCGGGCGAAGTCAGGGCACAGCAACGTATGCTTCTTCTTGCACTGGGGGAAGAAGGAACAGTTAGGTGGGCTGGGGAGGCCAAGGCACCATGTGGGGGGAATGTGGGGGGCTATGTCCACCCCCCAAGCAAGCCTGTTGGCCCTGCAGGCTACCCACTGGGGCCCAAGCCAGAAGCTTCCTATTGGAAGGATGAGGCCGCCAGGCAACAGCAGCTCCATCTGGGCAGACTGAAGGGAGGGCCAGAGCCAGCCTGGGGATTCCCAGAGCCCGAGGCCAGGCCACTGCCTAGGGATCTGCCCACCTGCCGCACCTTCTGACAGGGCCGGTCCATTGTGACAAGCATGGCAAGAGTCCAAGAGGAAGGTGGGTGGGGCCTGAGGCCTCAGGAGACCTCACAGGACAGGGTTAGACCTGGGGCCCAGGCAAAGGGGCGCAGCAGGTCGGCTGAGGGCACACAGCACTGGGTCAGGGCGGGGTGGGGCACTCTATCCATAGCACCTGTCACCGGGCTAATTATACTCACAGGGAGGTGGGGTAGGGAGGCAGGCATGCGCCCCAGGCAATGGCTTGGTCTCAGCTCTGCTTGCCAACCACAAGAAAGTGAGAAGCCTCTGTCCAGTGCCCAGTATCTGGGCCCATCCAGGGAAGGCCCCAGGGCAGAGATGGGTGATCAGACTTACCTTCATGTTCTGCCCATCCCAGGCTCCACAGCCTCCTCTGCAGGCTGCTAGGAACCAAAGACCATTCCCAAGAAGGGGTCCCCTACCCTCTACAGCTGGCTCAGGTGGGCAAGAAAGCCTGAGTTCAGCTGGCCTGGGATTCCTATCCCAAGCTGACAGGCAGTTCCAGACAGAAATCTGCAGAGCCCGTACTGGTGCTGCACTGACTGGATTGGCACACCAGCTAAAGCTACAAAGCGCAGTCCTAAAAGTCACTTTTCCCTAGGCTTGTGACCTCCCTATCAGAAGTGGTCCTGCATGTAGGGTCCTGGCCCTGTTCCTGGTGCCCAGGACTGCGTGTCTGGCCAAGGTAGATGCCTGCTCACAGCCTGCACCCCAATGTCCCTGGTCACTGTCCTCTGATGTGTACCTTCCACACAAGGACAGGCTCAGGGTTTGCTCCCACCCCATCCACATGGACTCTGAGCTCTTCAGTGCTGGGCTTGGCTAGTGATATGTAGCTTCCAAACACAGGGGGGTCTTGCAGGCAAGGAGGACAGGAAATGGCACAGCCATGTTTCATTTTGTATGTGAGCGGGTCTCACTATATAGTGCAGGCTGGCCTTGAGCTCACTTTGTAGCCCAAGCTGGCCTTGAACTCACAGCGATCCTCCTGTCTCAGCCTCCAGAGTACTGGGATTACAGGCATGCACTAGGTGCTGCCATTTTTGCCAAACTGAAAAGAACCACTTGGGATGCACTTGAAGCAGGGCTCCATAGTGAGATGGTGCTGGTGGATGACGAGAGCCCCTCGCGGGTTGCTGGGAGGAAGGTGGACACGAAGTGCTTGGCTAAGAGATGGCCAGATGCGGCAGACTCGTGCAGTCCTATGTGGCAGCCAACCAGCAGCTCATGGCCGATGTAGCCGTGCTGGATGTGTAAAACACACTGGAATTTAGACTTAGTGGGAAAAAGAGAATGTAAAATTGGTTTTTTTCATTCATGATTTGTCTGGATCTGATTCATGATGTGTATGTAATACTAAAGATTGAGCTAGTACTGCTACATTCCTTTCTTTTTTTAACTTACTTTCTTTCTTTCTTTCTTTCTTTCTTTCCATAATGGCTGGCTCAGCTTGTCCTGGGGATGGGGCTGGCGCAGCATATGGTGCCGGGGATCGAACCTTGGTCCCTGCAGTTGCCTAAGCTTGTCTAAGCAGGTGCTTTAGAACTCTGAGCTATCTCAGCAGCCCTACATTCCTTTATTTATTTTCTAAATTTTATTTTGAAATAGACTTACTAAGTTCCCAGGCTAGTTTCAAACTTGGAATCCTGCCTGATCCTCCCAAGTAGCAGAGATTACAGGTATTTTTGATACATTAAATTAGATAAAATACATTTCATTGTGTGTGTATGCACGCACGCATGCTCTGCTAGGAACAGAACTCAGAGGGAAGTGCTTTGTTATAACCCCTGTCTTTTTTTTTTTTTTTTTTTTTTTTCCCTTCTTCTCTTTTTTACTTTTTTTAAGGTGGCTACTAAAAAATGTGAAATTATACATGTAGTTCATACATCTTTCCACTGGAAGGTGCTGATCTGAACTAACCTTTTTCTCAACCAAAATTCTAAGATAAAATGTAACTATTTTCTTAAGTAAGAACTATAAGCAGCTGGCCTGGTGGTACAGAGAAAGGGAAAGAGAGAGAAAAAGATAGAAAGAGGCAGAGAGAGAGAGAGAGAGAATGAGAGAACACCAAACAATGTTAAGAAATCCAGGAAACTCACAGACATGAAGCAAGCTCCAACTCCTAAGCCCTGATCTTCCACCTGAGCCACCTTTACTGATGGAAAGGTGTGCCCAGCCTACTCCCCACAACCTTCCCCAAATCTGGAAATTAAAAAAAATTGCATTGCATAATTCATCAAACTAAGAATAAGAAAAGTTAGACAGTATTTAGGCCAAGTGGTAACACTACAACAACGTATCACGATTCATGGATGGAACAACCTCAAGCCTTAGAACTACAAGGCCTTAAATACTTGTTTTAGAGAAGAAAATCCACGTACGTGGGAAGCTGCAAAATAAATCCACAGTATGTGAGGGAAAGAGAAAAAGCAGAGTAGAGATTAGAACCCAGAGTCAGAGGTGGCTCTCTGGAAGACTAAGCAGGAAGTCGAGAGAGGTAGTGCGTCAGGGTGTCGTGGTGATGAGTGCAGAGCCCCGCTGAGGGTGGGAAGGACAGCAGGGAGACCCAGGAACGAACTGCAGCAGTAAAGGAAGCTCCCATCCAAAGAGTCATACTTGTAGTTCTACCAAGTATTTACGAGACAAGGAATTCCGGTCTTTGATGAAGTCGTCCAGGGGATGGGAAAACAGAGAACAACTATTTGTTGATGTGGCCAGAGCAGCCTTGACACCAAAGCCCACTGCCATTAGTAAGCACAGTGCAAATGTCGCATCTAAGTTGTACACAGGACCAGGCCACAGCTCAGCAGCAGTGTCTGTCTGGCAAGCGTGAGGTCCTGCGTTTGATGCCAGGTAGCAAATAATTACGATGATGACGGTGATGGAGGAGGAAAAGGAGAGGGAGACAGAAGAGGAAGAGGGAAAAGAGGAAGTGAAAGAGGAAGAGGAGGAGGAGGAGGAGGAGACAATGGCAACGCTGACTCTCACCCATCAGACCAGCTGGTGCACAAGGCTACTTTAACGCTAAAATATCAATCAACAAAAAACAAATTTTTTTTTAAAAAAAGTCAGTAGCACTTGGGAGGCAGAGGCAGGAGGATCAGTGCAAGTTTGAGACCAGCCTGGGCTACAAAAGTGAGCTCAAGGCCAGCCTGAACTACATAGCGAGACCCTGTCTCA
>PVJA010055695.1:0-11070 GCA_004027025.1 Myocastor coypus | reverse complement strand
AAAAAAAAAAAAAAAAAATCATGTGGCTCTGTTAGAAGAGGGTCAGAGAACGATACACATTTAATGCAGTGCACAGTTAGTAGGCAGAGTGGAGCATGTCTGAACATCTTCTACATAATTTTCTTTCAATTAATAATGTAAACATGCTAGCTGAAGCTGAGCATTGGCATAGCATTAGTGAGCAAGCACACTCTGCAGGATCAAAGCTGGCCTTTGTCAATGGCATTGTCACTTTCCTGGTCTGAAAGGCTGGAGGTCATTTATTGTTCTCATTTCCTTGCCTACGATTGCCACATGACACTAATTATTGGTCGTTCTGCATTATAGGAACTGCTTGATGACAATAGAGGCAACCAAAACACAGAGACAGTATCACCAAAAATTTTGAAGGAAAGTTGCTGGAGTTTTGATAAGTGCCACCTGAAGTGTTGGAACCCTTAGGCCACATGGAAGGAATTTGGGTCACGGGGAAGAAGTGTGGCCTTGGCAGGGAACCTCAGATCCTGACCCATTCCTGACCCTCCTCTCTAGCCAGGGGGCAAGATAGGCATAACCATTCTGCATCCAAATCTCCCAACAATGATGTGTTGCCGTATTTCAAGTCAAAAGGCAACGAGGCTGTGAGCTGAAAGAAATGCTTTTCCTTCTACATAGATTTCCTCAGTTATTTTGCTATGGTGATTAAAAACTGACTAAGACAAATCATGTTTACAAGGAAAAGAATTTCTTTTTTACTGACTCACTGACAAACATAAGGTAGAATATACGGTACCTGTATTCAGAATTCCTGTATGGTTTTGATGGTGGTCATTTCCCTAGCACGTAATTCCATGCCTATATTGGAGTCCACAGTCATAATTTTTGAATAAATGAATATATGAAGGCAGACAAAGAAATACCAGGACAATGGGTAAAGTGGCAGATTAAGGGTGTAGTATTTTTGTCTTTCTAAACACCAGAACACTTACCAGAAGACTCTTGCCACAGAACATACAAGAATTTGACAAAATACATTGCTATGAAAACATAATCATGTTGGCCATGAACATTAATGAACATGAGGCTTAAGTTAAAAAAAAATCAGGTACTGTTACAGACTTCCCTAAAAGTTACACTGATGCAAAAAAGGGAAAATCTATCAGTTGGCACACTCTAGGTATAGCGTGAAGTGAAAAAGAAATAAGATGGGGCCTATGTTTCCAAAAGCACAAGGGAAAGTAGATCTTTGTCAAAAACACAATAGACACAAAGACAGATTAAAATAAAGGAACCAAAAAAATAAAAGGACTACTGGAAAAGAATAGAGAAATGAAGAAGGTACAACCCACATAGTGTTGGTATAGTGCTTCCAAAGTAAAAGTTACATGGGTGCTGCTTCTAATGGAATGTCAATTATTGCTATATTCTCTCTCAAGTAAATACTTGTTTTAAAACAAAACAAAAAAGGGTAATTAAAGAGAGGACGAGACAAGAAAAAATGCCGTAGGATTGACCTGCTACAATTTTGTACATGCTTAGATTTCTAAATTTCTGTGTAAAAAGGTGTAACAGTTTTTTTTTAAAAATCACATTCTATAGGGATTTATTAGAATATCAATGATTGATGGAAAATACCAGTTTCATGTTAAGTTTAAGGCATTTAATAGTCACAGAGTGATGTTAAGATCAAGTATCTATGTCATAGAGTAATAGTATCAGTAAGCTTCTCTTCTGGAGGGTTAACAACTTAAGTTTGCAGACTAAATTTGAGAAAAAAAAAGACAACAAAGATAGCCAGTATTTTGGCCCTAGTGCTTCAAGGTCAGTGAGGACTCTAGATGTAAGGAACCTGTACTGTAACATCCTATAACTCAGTGGTGTCCCAAATTTTCTGGTCCAGGAGACTAAGGGGCTACAGAAGAAAGGGACTGATGATCTGTGGTGTACCTAAGGAGCGTCATCGAGAGAAATCATTCCCTCAGGCATTCACAGTGAGAAAACTGGTCAGCCGGACGTGGTGGCTCACGCCTGTAATCCCAGCACTTGGGAGGCTGAGGCAGGAGGATTGGTGTGAGTTCGAGACCAGCCTGGGCTACAAAAGTGAGCGCAGGACAAGCCTCAACTGTATAGCAATACCCTGTCTCAAAAAAGGCAAAAAAAAAAAAAAAAAAAAAAAAAAAAAAAAAAAAAAAAAAAAAAAAAAAAAAAAAAAAGAAAGAAAAGAAAACTGGTCAAGCAATGGCTGTGACTCATACAGATGCCTCACACTATCAAAAGTTCTATAAAGCGCTGTACATGGTTTCAAGGTACATCCTAAAGGGATCTCACTGACCTTGTCAGATGGAAAAGCTACGTGTTTTGTTATATAGGTCTTGCTTTAACTTGGTCTTAACTGCCCAGATGAAAAGTTTTAACCATGAGATATAAAAGTAAAGGCAGATTTGTAGGCTGAGCTGTAAAAGGCTCAAGTCAACAGCTTTCAACATTGCCAGTATTGCCAATAACCCACTACTATTATGGAATATTGAACTATGTATACAACTACTGCCTGTTAGTTCAAAGAGTAGAAATATTTGTACCAATAGTGTTTAGAAAAGTTATGCTGCATCTTATACTCTGAAAAACTACTATGTAGACAACATGTGCAATCTGTTAATTATTGTGGCTGTCCTAATAACGTGTTGTGAAGCTTGTGCAACTCTCATTGTTCTTTTTTTATTAAAGAATAATGGAACAAATGAATATTGTTTCAAAGAATGTGCATCTATAGGGTTAAGACGTATTCATTGCCTGGAAAAAAATTTTAAAAAGTATTCAATAGCCGGGCGTGGTGGCTCACGCCTGTAATCCCAGCACTCGGGAGGCTGAGGCAGGAGGATTGGTGCGAGTTGAGACCAGCCTGGGCTACAAAAGTGAGCTCAGGGCCAGCCTCAACTGCATAGCGAGACTCTGTCTCAAAAAGGCAAAAAAAAAAAAGTATTCAATAACAGCATATGATGAATGATTCTAGGGTCTCAAGTACATTTTTGGTTTGTAAAGTACAGTTTTACAGACTGTTGTCTCAAAGGCATAAAGTCTGGCTTCTAGGCCTTCTTCTGAAACCTGGGCAGAAGGCTTCCGGACCCTTTAGCATGTTTGTGTTCAAAATGCATCAAAATCCAAAGATACACTCGAATGATGCAGTGTTCCTTTCACTTCTGCAACCAGGCTTGGTAACCATAGGATGTGCCAGAGGTGTGATCTACTGAGCTTGTTTCACTTTCCATTTTGCTTCCATTTTCTAACGTCCACTCACTCACAAATGACCCCCGCCCCTCCAGAAAAAAGCAGTATATAAGTAACTTCCTGTATGAGCTCAGGGCTCCAGCTTTGGAGTATTTAGCTCTTCTGAGCCCATCAGGATATTAAAGCTTGGTTTCCCTACTTCTATGCTGCTCAGCTTCTTAGCCAGCAAATGTGTACATTCTCTGAAACACAAAATTTCAGAGAGCACCTTACCATATCAATAACCTTTAGTAAAACTGCTCACAACGGTAGATATCTTGAGGCTTATGTTTCTGTGACTGAATAATAAAGAAAATTTAGGTAAAAATGTTTAGCATATGCACTCACAACTGGTATAATTAAAATGAGAGCGCACTAGATTTTGGTGATGAGTAGGGAGCAGTACAGTACATATGCTTTTAAACACCATCTATTTTATTGGGGTAAATTTTTCCAAACTAAGCTTAAAATTATCTTTTAAAGATAAAATGAGGGCTGGCCAAATAGCTCAATGGATTAAAGCACCTGCAAGCAGGCTCAGTGGCGGAGGGTTTGATCTCCAGTCCTGCTATTCTGGCCTTACCCTGGGGGTGCACTAAAACAGCAGTTGAGACTGTGGTGCAAGCCTGTAGTGACAGTGCTTAGGAGGCTGTATACAGGTGGATCATTACAAGTCTGATCTAGTAGTGAGACTTTGAACACCATGTAGACCCTTCCCTAAAATAAAATCAGGAAAAAAAAAGGTAAAATAGCCAATGTAACTAATTTATCCTATTTTTGGAGCCACACTTCATTAATAATTTACTTTTAACTTCTGACTCTTGCTTAATATGTTATAAAATGGCGAGTAAGCATCAATGATTGGTTAACATCTTTACCCTCTTTCTGACTATCAAAATATAATGGCTCATCAAACAATAAAGTCTGTCTTTCTTTGTTTCTTTTAGTCAGGATGAGACTTCTGATCTCTGTTTAGGGAGCATCAATAGCCCTCTTTAGTCTAACCAGGTTATAATAAGATGGCGGACCTTCAGCCTTTCTGAATGCCTTAAGAACAAGGGGTCAAAGCTCCAATGGGATAACGTAAGAGAAATAAACATAGGATGAAAGACAACCAGAAAAAAGGTAACTAAAAAATTGTACTTATGGGAAGACTGGAGTTCCCTGATAAAATGTTAGCTACTCAAGATTACCCATATCATTATTTTCTAAGTTTGTTTGTACCTGTTTTGTTCTAGGCCCATCACACACAAAATCCATTAAAGATAATTTAATTCCATTAATTAGCAAGATTGATAAAATATAAAGCAAAAAGTTGATCTTAAGATAAAGCAACAGACTGAGAAAATTCAAAGAATGCTGTCAGGTAAATAATTTTCAAAGAATTAGTAGAGCTCATGCTTTTCACCCATAAAGTGAGCCATTATCTTCCTGTGGGTAGATTATGCTTTTGCCCATAACCTAAGATGAAGAGGGAATTTTCGATCCATTCACAAATTCCACAGATTTCCACACTCAAAAACATATAAGAATTGCCAGCTCCAAACCTTAGGACACTTGTGTTTCTAAAGACATATATTTGATATCACTAATGACAAATGAAATAATATAGCTTTTAGAGCTTTCAAAGATAAACAAGTGGCTATGTCACATGTGCTACAGGTTTGCCCATATCAATGTGCTCTTTAAAATTTTTCCTAATGAACTCCTTCCTGTCTCTAAGAAAAATGAAATGCTCATATCTGTTAAAGTATTGGAGAAATGTTAACCCCATAAAATTTATCATAAAAATGATGCAAGTTAGAATTATGGCATATCACCAATCATACATAAGAATGACAAATCAACTTGGAGTTTGAAGTGGATCTTCAAAAACATACACTTCAGGTTTGGATCCTCAGGCCTGCGGTGCCAGCTTTACATCCCTGGTGTGCGCTGAGATGGCAATTGAGCCTGGGCATGGTGTTGTACACCTGTAATCCCAGCTTAGGGAGGCTATAAACAGGCAGATCACTGGGAGTCCAATCTAGTAGTGAGACCCTGATCACCCTATGGACCATTCCCTAACATATTTTTAAAAAACTTTAAAAAAATACATATTTCCATACATTGCTAATAGAAATAAAACTTGGCTTTTTAAAATAGTAGTACACTTTGGAAAATCTATGACTTTTCAAATCTAGACATACCCTTTGATTTGGCTGCTTCCTGGAGTTTATACTGTGCACAAAATCTCATGACCTCATAAGAAATTTTGTATATACAAAGACATTCATGGAGCAATGGTTATATAATAAAATTTATAAAATCCAAAGTGTCTGTAAGCAGAAAACTAAATTATGATACATTTATATATTTGAACTCTTTTTAAGGAGTTCAAATTTGAACTATTTTAAAAGCCAAAGGGAAAACTCCTTCTGTAAATACTGAGATGAATGAAAATCTGAAATATGAAAATTATGGAAAGTGTGCTGCCATACTTTTTTCTTTTTAAGGAATATTCATGCACAGGTCTCTGTACAGTCAGAGATAGCTAGAACATTAAAGGGCAATCAATAATGGTAGATGGCCTTGGTGAGAAGAATCAGTGAAACAGAAAAGATGTTGGTATAATCCAGATGTCTGATTCAAACTTTTCCTATAAAATAATTGCAGGCATGTATTAACAATCAATCAACAACAAACCAAGTACATGATAATTTCTCTGTGAAATCATAAGTAGCTCCAAATATTCCTCTATTTTCTAGGGGCATGATGGGCCACTGGTAAGTGGTAAGAGTCTGTGGCTGTTGACATTGTTGTAAATTAACCTGCCCTACCAATCATATAAAAGACAGCAAAACTAACATAGTGTTCAGAGCAGGTGACTGCCATGGCCTGACACTATGAAATATTTTGAGTTGCAAGTAGGTTCTTTTTAACTTATATATCAAAAATTTTAAAAGTCAATAATTTTTCGTGGCTCTTCTATTCTTTAAAGATTTTGAATGGAGATTTTTCTCAGTACTGGAGTTTCAACATCCAGTCCTCTATTTTATTACTACAATTTTTATTACTACACTAAGTTGCTAATTTGCATCCCAGATTGCTGGAATTGTAGGTATGCACCATCACACAAAGCTTCCAGGGCTACTGTTTACCGCTTGGGTACAAATTTTCACTGGATTTGCCCATTAGTTGTGTTCATTCATGCAGCTGTTCTCTCCTTAGTGAGCAAGGGAGCTGGTGTTAGGGACCCTGAGGAGTGGATTTTGATGTCCTGATCCTGGCACTCTCATGTAGCCTGATGCACCCAGCAATCCAAGCACTGAACATCCACAGCCACATAAGAGGGAAACTTGGTTACTGCTCCTGCTGGCGGCTTACTTTGGCATCATCCACATAGTGCTAATTTAGGTGCATGCTGAGTGGAACACCTGTGCATTCATGGACGCTTCCACTACAATTTCAGAAGGCTGACAAGGCAGTGGGCCTCTAAGAGGTCAGAATGTCAAATTATGTGAAGCCAAAGGTGTAGTGGAGAACCCAGAAATTTGGAGAAATCATGAAAGCGGATCTGAGGGAACCCGCAAGGAGGGAGCAAAGCAGGCCCCAGACAGAAGCCACAGGGCCTACAACCACTGAAAATACCATAGCAATGGAACCGCCCAATCCCTTTTCTGAGGAAAAAATTTGTTAGGACAGTGACCTTCTGGAGTATGGTGTTCTGGGGCTCTCTTCTCAAAGCAAAATCTTTCACTTCTATAATTTTGAGGCTGCAAGGGTAGAGTCTTGGTGCTTCTTGCAATACTCACTGGCCATCTCTTCTATGTTCCTGTTCCTTCCTGACCATCAAGATCTCCTGCACTCTATCTTTATAGCCCACAGCTTTGCTGGAGCTTTTTCTGGCCAAACTGACAAGATTTGAAATCATCTGGCCTGCTCTTCACTCTTGATTCTCAACATAAATCAGACTAAAAGCCCCAACAGTAGCCATGTTATGACTTCAACTTTTAGAATGCCTGAAATTTCTTTTGCAAGACTTACTAATCCACTACCTTTAATTTTACTCTTAGACAAAGTCTCCAGACATGAGCAACATGCAGATAAACTTACTGCCAAGGCTTAGACTGGAGGACACTATCTGGAGTCCAACAGCCATTGCAGTCCTTATCCCTATGAGAAATTCTCCAAGCCTTGTCTTTACTGGCAAGATTTCTGTAATCCTTTTGATCTTCTAAGCTCTGACCAGAAACTTCCTTAGCCTAAGCCATTCTTGCTGTATTTTTTCAGCTGTCATCTCTTAACGTTTCCAAACTCTTCCCACAACCCATTCCCAAAGGTTCCTGAACGACATGGTCAGGTACAGTCACAACAACCCAAGTTCTCTGGTAGAAAACCTGTTACTATTCTCTCATTGCTGAGATAAAATCTTCCAATACACAAAGTTAAAGGGAGAAAAGTTTATGGAGCTCAGAGTTTGCAGGGACTTCTGTCTGTATCAGATGGCTCTCAGGAAGTGTGGCACATGACGGAGGAACAGCAGCTCATGGTGGTGGAAAACAGCAAAAGCAAAGAAGTGGGTAGTGAGCCTTTTGCTGCCCATTTTATTTTATCTAGATTGATGGGATTAAGACAATGCCAATCCAATCTTTGGAATGATTCAATAATCATTTCCTCTGAATTCCAGCCTTGCACTATAATGACAGACTCCAGATTTGGCTATTTCCAAAAGGCCTGGCTCACACCACTGTGTGAGGCTTGGGAGGATATCTACTCAGACCAGACACAGAGCTGACTCAGTGTCCACCAGCACACTTTCTTCTTTCTCCTTAACGTTCTGTTCCAAAGGCCCTTAAGTCAACTAGATTAGCCCCACAGAGATGATCTACTATTATTTTACATGCCCAGAAATGCCTCAAAATCACCAGTGCTTTCACATTGTCTTCAAAATGCCCCACTCCTAATCCTCCATCTTTTTATTGCAATCACTCACAGCTTTGGTCATCATTTCCAAAAGATGCTACACTGTCGTGTATATGAATATGACACATTGTGTTCTGCCTAAGATAAAGGGAAAATTCCCAAGGGGATGAACAAGAATATGAGCTAGCAGGGCTGGATGATGAGGAACCAGTTGGCAAGGAGTCATGGTCAGGGGCCCATCAGGGGCACTGAGGAGGGAAGGAGAATGTCCTTCCCACTGATCTCTGCCTCTGGCTTCTTATGCTCTGCACCACCTGATTCCCACTCAGACCCACAGATTTCCTGCTTGGAACCTGATCTGTCTTAACTGTCACTGGGAAGAGCAAATGCCAGGGCCTCCAGAGGCAGAAGAGACACAAATCCCTGCACTCCGGCTGGTAAGTAGAAACCTGGATCCAATGGCAGGCTTTAAAGAAGCTTCACTCCTAGAGAACTGGAGGTTCCTGTCGGACACCCTGTGTCTGAGAAACCTGGCTCCCTGTGGCAACAGGGTGTGCCCAGCTTTCCCCGTGCAGGATCACAGGGATTGTGGTGGGAAAACCAACTCCGTAAGATATTTGAAATAGCATTAACTGGACACCAGGATAAAGAATACTCAGTGATAGGCCAATTGCAAACCATTAAGTAATTAAACATCAACTTTGTTAGGTATTTCAATACAGACAAAGGGCAGCAGTGGAAGATGGTAAATGTCTAAGGCTGAAGAGAGACTGTGTCTGTGGAAAATGAGGTGGAGAGCTGCCTGACTCTCATGCCGGTGGTCATGAGAAGCTGGCCTGGGGGAAATAGCTCAGCGGAATAAAGCACCCGCAAGTGGACGAGACAGCAACATGCAATGTATTAATTATTGTCACTGTCCTATTAACCTGTTGTCAAACTATCTCATTGTTGTTTCTTTTTCATTAATATTAATAAAAAAAGAAAAGAAAAAAGCAGCCACTTAAACTATCATAAAATTAAACACACTGGTAAAAATTTAAGACAATATAAAAAATAAAAAAATAACATGCCTGCAACAGGTGCAGGGGCTGGGAGTTTGATCCCCAGGCCTGCTGTTCTGGCCCCGCCCCCTAGGATGTACTGAATCAGCAACTGAGACTAGGCGTGGTGGTGGGCACCTGTAGTCCAGCTCTTGGGAGGCTGTAAGCAGGTGGATCACTACGAGTCCAATCTAGTAGTGAGACACTGAACACCCTGTAGAACCTTCCTTAAAAATATATAAAAAATAATTTTTAAGAAAGAAAGAGAGATGGAGAAGCTGTCCTGGAGGAGCAGGGAATATTTCTGATAGGAGAAACCCCACAGCAAGGAAATGGGGCGAACCCATAGGCAGTGGTGGCTGGGTCAGCTCCTCTGCAGGCTCCAGAACCCAATCCCAGTGTGAACCAACTTGGATCTTCAACATTTGTTCTTATCCATACCGGAGATTAATGGTAGGCTCACTGTTAAGGAGACTGCATCATACAGTCAGTGGGCCACAGTCAAGGGATAGAAAAGGAGAGTTGTACTAGACTCTGAACTCAGAAGCAAAAGCTTTTTTTAGTCACTGCTTCATCCCCAATTGATCAACATTGTCTCTGGGCATTTTACTGAGGAATCTGTGAGATATGATGGTGAGGATCTGTTGTAGGAGTTCAAAGTCCAGTCTAGCCAGTGGCCAGATTCATGACTGACTCTGGGCCTTACCTTCCTCATCCCTCCAAGGAAAAGAATCTAAAGAGGTCTCATCCTCTCTCTGGAGTACTGTGTGGAGAACATGCAGAAAAGTTGTCATATTTTACATATCTAAAATGAGTCCAGTTTGAATCCCTGTCACCAAACTATGTTTGAGAAATTCACACATACATGTTTTTTTGTTTTTTATTTTTTTTAGACAGGGTTTCACTGTGCAGTTCAGGCTGGACCTGAACTTACTTTGTATCCCTGGCTGGTCTCTAACTTGTACTGATCCTCCTGTCTCAGCTTCTCAAGTGCTAGGACTGCAGGAGTGCACCACCACACCTGGCCAGATATATACACTTTTAAATCACCAAGCACTAAAGGTGAGGGTCTGGATGAACTGCCTTCCTCCCACAGTAAAGGGATACAGGATGGCGCCCTCTGGATGCTCCTTCTCTCAGTGCCTCCTTTGGCATGTTGCTCTGGTACCCAAGCCAATTTTATTTTACTTGTTAAATTTCTATACTTGGTACAGGGTCTTGCTACACAGCTTAGTGTCCTAGTGATCCTCCCACTTCAGCTTCCCCAGCGCTGGAATCACAGGTGTGCACCACCATGCTATCTCCGTGATTAGCTCTGCATGCCTGGGGCAAAGCCAGCGTTCACATGGCATGCAATACCATGGATCGAACCCAGGTCTTTGTGCTTGTTAGGCAGGTGCTTAGACCACTGAGCTACCTTGCTGACCCCAAAAGCCAATTTCAGAATTTCAAGTTTTCTTCTACAGGTCTTCACACTTATCTCACTTTCGAGTCTATATTTAATGCCCTCTCAGAGGAGAGAAGAGAGTGGAACTGAAGATAGTGTTCGTAGATCCTATAGCATTTCATTGGGCCATACTGTGAAATTGGTAAATTTGTTTAGGGTGGCCAGAGAGGCAAATGCAAGTGACACTGAGAATAAATTGTTTCTGTTTCCCCAGAGAGAAGCTGTTCGTCCGTCTCTGCCCAGAGCAGGGGTTTTGGCAAGCATGGCCTGGAAGTTTGGGGAGCATCTGGCTTCCAGCATCCGGGTCCCCCAGCGAGCTCTAATAATCAGGCTGAGGCCCCGAGGACAGCAGGTGTGGACAGGTGGGAGCGGAGCAGGGAGCAAGCCTGGTGTGACACGAAGGCTGCAGCACACAGAACACTTTAGGGCCAGCCC
>PVJA010055694.1:0-11088 GCA_004027025.1 Myocastor coypus | reverse complement strand
AAAAAAAAAAAAAAAAAAAAAAAAAAAAAAAAAAAAAAAAAAAAAAAAAAAAAAAAAAAAAAAAAAAAAAAAAAAAAAAAAAAAAAAAAAAAAAAAAAAAAAAAAAAAAAAAAAAAAAAAAAAAAAAAAAAAAAAAAAAAAAAAAAAAAAAAAAAAAAAAAAAAAAAAAAAAAAAAAAAAAAAAAAAAGAAAGAAAGAAGTACTAAGTAATTCTGAAGAAGATACTAATGAAAAAGGGAGAGTAGAAAAATGACGGAATCCTTGAATGAGCAATATAGGAAAGAAATAGGATGCATGAAGCAGATTGAAAGTGCTATACAGGAAGTTAAAACCTCAATCACAAGCTGACAAAGCCATTTCAATGAAAGTAAAAATAGATGTTCCAACCTTGAAGACATCATTGCAACTAGTAAAAAGGTAAGAAGAGATCTCTGGAAAACAATGATGATGTAGGCAAAAGTAATTCAACATCTTTAAGACAATGCAAAAATGAACAACGTAAGACTGATAGACATCAATGAGAAAGAAAGAGTCAATATAAATAATATAAAAAGAATATGGGCAGAAGTAATAGCAGAAAACTTCCCAAGTATGGGGAAACAATGTGACATTTGAGTAACTGAGGCATATAAAACTCCAAATAACATCAACCCAATTAAAACCACACTCAGATATATAATCATCAAGATCCCAGAAATTCAGCACAGGAACAATATAATAAAAGCTGCTAGAGAAAAGAAACATATCACATTTAAAGGAAACCCCATCAGAATAATGGCAAATTTCTCTTCACAAACCATCAAATCAAGATTGCTATACCCTGCAAAACTTTCAAGTACAATGGAGAGGTGAAATACTTATGTGACAAAGAATAGCTAAACAGTTTCATGATAACACAGACTACTCAAAGATATTCTAGAGAGGGATCAAAATGACCACAACTCTATGAATGAGAATGGAAAGAACCAACCCAATAGTCCAAACAATTAAACACAGGAGAAAATAAAAAAAAAAAGTATACAAAAGCAGTCTTTCAATTATTCTTTTGTACATAGCAACAAAATATTTCCATCAGTATACTCTACAAGTGGACTACTACTGTACTGTATGGGTCATGATTCCATTTGGGTCTACAGGGTAAATATCAAGGAAATAGCGGTAGCTCCATCCCACAAGTGACACATGGCCACCAGTAAGCATCATGGACACTGTCCATGTACATGATATATTGAACTTTGTGTGATGGCCTCTCCCCAAACTGTTAGAAGTGCTGGGCATATATTTGCCATTACAGTATTTATGTTATGTTTTATTCTTAATAATTCTTCACTATCATCAAAAGTTTTTCTTAGTTTAAATTTTGTACATATTAACCTATTCACATACTATGGGAGGACTCTGAATTGATCATAGATTCATACATATGATACATACATTCTGACCTCTTATTTGGATTCACAATTTAATTTTAATTTTGGAATATTGTTTTGAAATATATACTTTAATTTTCAATTAATGTATCTTTAATAAGTTTAATTTTTAAAAAAACTATTTACATTCTCCATTTTGCTTAAAAAATGTTTACTATTTCCCAGTAGATTCTAGTTCTAGCTTAAATTTATTTTGCTATTTTGCTTTTTTACTGTTTGAAGCATTTTGTTAAAAAATACTGTTTCGTTAGCTCAAATATGGAGACATGCTGTATTTTATGTAATTCTCCTATCATTGCTTACAGGTCTTTTATTTTTTGTGCATGTTAAGTTGTGTGGTAAATGTACTACAGTGAAATTTCCTCAGAAGTGACAGGAGGCATATGACAATATGTTCCTCCAGAACAGATCTGCTAAACACAAGTCAACATATTTCAGTGAGTGTCAGCCTCTTCCATGCATTTATTGGTATTAGCTGAAGCTGAGCACTGTCCCCTGTGGGTATGTAAGCTATCTCTGGTTTTCTAGTACTGAGAAGATGAAGTACTTCACAGTCTCTTGCTCTGGATATTATTTCATGTCATTCCAGCCTACAAATAGTCAAAAATCTCATTTAGGATTTCAGGATCCTGATTGCTCGTTTTGAGTTGACACAGTTCCAGCTTATAATGCCATCTTTGAAGGCCAGTCCTACTTATATTAACTTTGTCTCATCCTTATATTAGCATGGCATCTTTCAACAAAGACGTGATAAATAAAATCATGTACTTTGTTAATATCCTAAATGAAATTCTCTTTTAATTGATTGTTCTTTTTGAGAAAAATTCTTTATCTTCAATTATCCAGTAATTCTATCATTTCACTGTGAACTCAGAACTAATCTTAGCCATAAATGGAGAAACTTCAATTCAGAAACAAAATGCAGAATGTCCCAAAATTTCAGGTATTTGTTATACACAATAACTACTGAGATAGCAGTTACAAAATTCCGTGGTTGTTATACGCTATTAAAGGCACCCAGGACCAGCAAAGATGTTGAAAATTACTCTCCATGGAAAAAGCTATTAGGAGTACTTTATCAGTTCATAAGAACTGATATCTGAATGAATCCCAGCTTGTTCGCCAAAGAAAACAGGAGTAACATGCCATGTGCGCCTGCTGATCTGCACAGTAAAGGGGAAGATTTTAGCCCATGTTAGATCAGTACAGCTTTCGTCCACTAGACAGAGAGAGGGGACAGCGACAACATCTCGAGAAGCTTTGGAATGAAGAAGAAAATGGAGATTTGAACACAAAACACACCAAAAAGCATCAAGAATTATAGACCAAAAAGGACATAGTCATTTTTTATTTTAATTTTTGAGGATAAATCTAGGAAGAAGAAAGAGAACTTAATAAATTCATGGAGTCATAGTGTTTGTTTAGTTTCTCATGACAGATTTTGTATGTTTTACAAAGATGAAACATGGAAATCTGTGTCGGACTGGATAAATACACAGAAGAACAGATGTCAAGAATAATCATCATTCCAAGCACAGCAGCACGTTCCTATAGGCTCAACTACTAAAGAGGCCAAGGCAGAAGACAGCTCAAGTGCTGCAGTTTGGGACCAGCATAGACAATATAATGAAAGTCTTTTCTCTACAGCCTGAAGTGAATACACAAGTGGTGATCACACTATTTTTTTTCCGTAGGGTAAATGATTACTTGCCCTTCAATAGAATGTGAATTGCAGTATAAGAAATAGATACGAAATGTGTGGGAAAGGAAATTAATATGTTTTAGGCTAGAGCTCAGAAAGTTCTTCTGTGAGTCCATCTGGCTTAATAATTTAAAAAGGAAGCTAAACTAGGTTCAAATGAATATTAATATAAAATTATAAGAAACACTCATAATTTAGCAGGGGAAATAATTAGCACCATTTTAGACTATGCAAATGATAATTTGCTATCTATGTATGCATATGCAGAAATTATAATAAATGAAGACCAAACAGGCTCTTCTATCTTTTCTTTGTTCTTTCCCTTTCTTTCTTCCAATTTCAACAGTTTCTTTTCCTTATATGCCAGGAGACACTAGATCCTTGTCAGTACAGTATGCATGCAAGGTCTTTTTAATTTTAAGGGTCCTGTATTATGTTACACAATCTTGCACAGTTGTGAGCTCCTACTATTTTGAATGAGTCCACTCTCTCTCTATTTCTCTCTCTCTGTCTTTTTCTCTCTCTGTTTGTAAATCAGTCACTGCACAATCAACATTAACTGTCACAGTCACCAAGCAGGAGAGAGTTTCCTTTTAAATTCTGTATGTAGGGTTCAGTTAATACATTTTCAAATACTATCCTGAGAGATAATTGTGGTTGACAAATTTTTGTGGAAGTAAAACTTTAATTTACATTTTCAAAAATATTTTGTCTAAATATTTTATATTTTTACTACTAGGCATTTGAAGCTGAGGTATGAATGTTAATTTAGTGTATTTAAATGAACATAGTATCCTGATCTAAAATGAAAACAAGAATATTTATAGATGAAATTTAATAACTCGATACTACAGTGAATCAAAAGAGTAGATTCACACCATATTTTTATTAGCAAGCTGTTATAGAAGCTTAAGCAAGGCAAATCAACAATTTCTGAATCTGATGTATTTGTTTTCGTTCTTAAGAGCAGTTTTCGTCTGTATTTCAATACAAGACTTTAATGAGATTCTTAATTATTTTAAGGCTTCCTGATGACTGTCCCAATAACTCTCTTTGAGAAAATTTGAAGAATTTTTGAATGTGTGGTGATGGCATTTTTATTATTTCCGATTTCTAGGATACATATATTCACCTTGTAGAACATACATCAATGAAAAATAAATTGTGACATTCCTCACTTTTGGTTAATGCCTATTGCTTCATTTAATGCTGTGTACTGCTCAGAATCTGTTTCTATGTGTGACATCATTATTTTGAACATGAAAATTTCCAGGTGAATACCTCAAGTTCAAATGACAAAGAAGCGGTTATGTAGGATATTTAAAATGATGTACCATGCTAAAGATATAGAGACATGTCCTATCCATGATACCTTTGACTTAAAACATAATAATGTGGTGACCTTAATAACGCAGATCTGCAAGGCTTATTTTCTAATTTTAGAAATTATAAAGCTGCACAGTTAGTATATTCTGTTAATCAAAATCAAATCATAAGACTAGCAGAAACTCAAGGGAAAGGAGTTACGGGGCACAGATAATAGGAGATGTGGTTTATTGAGTACTTATGCTTGAAAACATTCTGGCTCACATTTAAATTGTATAAGAAGAGCCCAATTATTTCTAAATTTTGCTTACTATTGGAAAACTTTTGAGGAATTTATACCAGTCTTTTTGAGGACATATACTTAATTTATCTTAGCTATATATTTTGAAGTAGAATAGCACAGACTATTTATAGTTTAAACTTAAAAGAAAGTATCAGTTTTCTTTTCCTAAAGTAGTTGTGCAACTTTATAGTCTATCAACCAAATGTGAAAAGCTTATTTTTCTAGATCCTGGTCAATGCACTGTGCATGGCAGGTCTTTTTAATTTTAAGAGTCCTATATTTGTACTACAAACTTCCCGTGGTCCCATAGTTTCAGTGTTAATCTATTCTTCCATGTTTTACATCCTGATGCCTCCCTGTGCCCCCTTCTCTTGAGGCTTGAGTCATTACTGAGTTCAGTATGGATTATTTGAACATAAGCACTGTGATGCCATGTCAGTTCCAGCTGATGATGGCTGAAACGGCTATTGCGAAGTTAATCTTGACTGTGAACAGAGTAAATTAGCAGACACTCAGGAGATTAATGAAGCACAATGCTGGATGTGTCTGGAACTCTCTCCAGAGATTAGGATATGTAGCCCAGCAAACTAACAGCAGAGGACCTGCTCTATATGAGAGCAATAACGTCCAATGTGTTTGTATTTCAGGCGTGGAAGAGTGGAAGCAGGCGAATGTTCAGTACTCCAAAGTCTAGTTCTGCTTCAATGGGTGAGTCTTCAGCCACTTCCTGCCTGTACACATCAGCATCAAGGTTTTTCAGCCCATCTGTGCAGACTCACACCAGGGCCCCTCCTGCAGCTCCCATGCCTTCCATCTTGGCCTGAGGCTTCAGCTTTGCTTTCTTTCGCTCTGTATCTTCCTACCACTTATACTGAGAAACTCACCCTTGTTTGCAGACTGTCATATTGGACTATGCAAACTTTGATCCCATATTACATTCAGTTCCAGAGTTCTGATCCTCTTTAGAATCCTAGCCATTGCTACAAGTAAATAAGTGACTAATAAGTAAGTCGTAGGAGTGGCTGATGCTGGAGCTTGATCACAAGTGTGGGGCTGGAGCAAGGCCCATCCAGAGAGCCAAGGGGGCCTGAGGCAAACCACATGAGCAAGCTGCTGTAATGCAGAGAACAGCAGAGCCCAAGGCAATCCAAGGAATGCATTGCTAGGTAAAGGGGAACCACGTGATAGCAACCTGCGGACGGTATAAGTAAATGTGTGCTGGTGGCTGAGCAGTTCCTTTCCTCCCATCCAAAGAGAAGTCACCACCTGATCCTGTCTTTCTGTATCTTGTATTCAATTCTTCACCTTCCTGCCGCCCTTTCTCACCCTGGGAATTTTGAGAGCTTCTTGGGCCCATGTATAGTTTATATATGGTAGATGTGTTAGAACAAGAGACAACTGGCATACTGGATAGGGCAGAGTCAGACAGTGTGAGAGTTCATCACAACATTCATAAAAGTATGTGAATTAACAGTAATGAATTGTTTATTTCAATTTTTTTTTTTGTCTTTTTGAGACAGGGTCTCACTATGTAGTTCAGGCTGGCCTTGAGCTCACTTTTGTAGCCCAGGCTGGTCTTGAACTTGCACTGATCCTCCTGACTTATCCTCCCGAGTGCTCGGATTACAGGTGTGTGCCACCACTCCCGGCTTGTTTATTTCTATTTAATTGATAATATTTGAGTTAATATATTCATACTAAACTTGGTCATCCATAACTGAAGCTTCAGAAAGAGAAAATTATGGATAAGAGTTACCTATCATATACTTTTTAAAAGTTCTGGAAAGAACCCATGGTAGATGCTAAGCCTCAAGAGAAGTTTTGATTATGGCCTTGATATTTTTGTGGTCTTAAAGTTTCTTGGCACACATTGATATTAACATCTTGGTTATAATCATTATAGATTTGAAAAAGCAGACAATATCTAAGCTAGACTAAAAGTCTTAGTCACTCTTCTGTTCCTGGAAAAAATGTAGGCACTCACAGATTGAAGGAGGAGAGATTTGTTTGGGCTCATAGGTTTTAGAGTTTAGTTACTAGTAGACTACTTTCAGGGCAGAAAGGGTATAGTGGAACAGCTGTTGTACCTGAGGCCAGCCAGGATGCAGCGAAGAACGCTGGGGTCAGGGAGGGTGGTCTACCTCTCCAAATCCCATTCCAGAGCACTGCTCTCCCAAACAGGCCCCACATCCAAACAGCGTGCTCGACTCCCTCAGAGCTCATCCATATGGACTGACCCACTGGTGGACATAGTGCTCACAAGATCCAGTCGCTTTCCAAAGCATGACCCTTTGTAGCAGAATAATAATCAAAATTGGCATGAATTAATGTCACAAAAATTACAGTAACCTGATGCATTTTTGCAGATGTTTTACCCCAAGAAGGAGAACTCCTAATTATGTGGCACTTATTTAGAAATCTATTATTTTAAAGAGAAGTTTAAAAGAACAAAACAGGGGCCCTGCGGGATGGCACAGTGGTCTAAAGCGCCTGCTTGGGAAAGCTTGGTTGGCTTCAGGGACCGAGGTTCGATCCCCGGCACCACATGCTGCGCCAGCCCTGCCCTTGGGGCAGGCTGAGCTGACCATAAAAATGAGTGAATAAACAACAAAGGTTCTGAAACAAGAAAATAAATAATAAATAAATAATTCTTAAAAAAAAATAAAAGAACAAAAGAAAATTTCAAAACAAAATGATATCAAATTAACATTTTTTAATATTACTTGTTATTTTCAAAGTAGTCTTTCTAGTTACTATGTATAGGTATATAAAACCATTAAATAATGCAAACTCTAACTGTTCCTGTCCAATATTAATTGTGTGAAAACATCACATAGGATAGCTGGTTTACTTCAAAAAGAAAATGATACAAGAAGATTCCGCAGACATTCAAGTTTAAAGAAGTCAAGAAAAAGTAACTTAAGAATCCCACTGGATCAGAAAGTACATTGAATGTAGCTGAAAGAGTCTTTAAAGAAACACTGTAATAAAATCCCAAAATGTGGATACATATACATATATATTATATATAAGAAATATATGTATTTGCATATATTATAATATATAATATATAATGTACTATATAGTATGCATTATATAATAATGTATCACATGTATAATATATTATGTATGCTATATATAAGAAAAGCGTGCATGTGAAGTTTGCAGAAGCTGATGATATTGTTAATATCCTGAGCTAGGCATGATTGCACATGCATGCAATCTGAATACTCTGGGAAGATGAGCTGAGAATATTGGAAATTCAAGTCCAGTCTGGGTATCAAGACATTATTTCAAACACAAAGTAATAATTTTAAAAATCTGTATATATAGCTCAGGGTAAAAATCCTGGGTTCATTATAAAATATATCCCTCAAAAACTTCTCCTAAAATAAAACAGAAGTATTAAGGACCTATAGCATACATAGTTTATTGAAAATGATAAAAAATTAGCAGAAACAGTGAGAATTCTTTTGTAAATGGCAAGTTTTTTTTTTTTTTTTTTTTTTTTTTTTTTTTTTTTTTTTTTTTTTTTTTTTTTTTTTTTTTTTTTTTTTTTTTTTTTTTTTTAATGTATGTGGTACGGATCTCACTGCAACTTAGACTCACAGTGATCTTCTGTTTTTAGCCTCGCAGCTCTGGGATTGCAGGCATGTGCCACCATGCCCAGGGTGTGGTAGGCTCAGTGCACTGGGGGTGCAGCCAGGGAAGCAGGTGGTGCCTGGGATCAAATCCTGGTCCTTGCCCTTGCCTAAGCGGGTGCTTTGTCCGCTGAGATATCTTGCTGTCTCGTGAAAGATTTATTTTTTAGCATTTGGAACACTGCTTTGAATTAGGAACAATACAATAAAGGAAATAAATGAAACCTAATTAAATGAAACTATTTTAGATTGCAACAAAAAAGTGATGAGTAGCTATGAAGGCAGCAAGGTGTGGAACATTTGATATTTCCTTGAGAAATCACGCTAATAAGAGTTGATTTATATAAGATGTAATAAATTAATCAAAATATGCTCTTTGGCTGAGGACTCTTAGAGGAGTACAAGAGTCAGAAGAAGGACCACCCCACAGAATGGACTGGGAAGAAAGTATTAGCCTTTGGTTGTTCACCCCTCCGATTTTCAGTTACTTTTGTGAGTACATTAAATATATGGACATGCAATTCAAATAAATAAGTTGACTCATTCTAGATGTTGGAATCAATCATATCAAGACATAGTTAGAGAAAAATTTGTGTTGTCAGAAGTATGTGGTGCTTAAAAATTTGTCCTAGTAATGAGACTGCCGGATTTGAACCCTGGCCCCGGCCATCTAGATAAATATATTTTAAAAACACCCCAAACTATCTTTGTCTTTCCTTTTTGTGTTCATTGAAAATAAAATTGATTATTGTGAATAACTAGCCAGTCACAACAAATAAAGAGCATTGTGTAGTTTCAATTTCAAAGCAAGTCCTCTTTTCATATTGCCTTCCAATATTGCTATTAATGCTCCTAAAGCAAATAGCACAGGACAATAAATCTTCATTACACAATGACTTTCTAAAGAACAAATATAGGAAGAAGTATAAAGTTATCTGAATACAAACAAGGAGAAAATATAGCAAAAATAAAGAAAAAATATTGGAAAAAATCACCAATATAGTGTATAAGAAGTAGTGAAAATTTTTTCAAGACAGAGAATAGCACAAAGCAAGGAACCCACAAGATAGATGACATACAGAATGAAGTTGATCTCGCCTACCATGCCTTCACTAGAGGGATAACCATGTTATTTTCTGCCAACAGGAGAAACAGAGATAAATATGTGCATATGGGTAACTGCGAAGATGATGTACAATGGATAATAAAGTTCCTCTACATCACATTCTTTCTAAACTAATTTGGAATTGTTTTTGAGTGACTATATTCTATCTACCTGAGGTAGAGTACCTTACAATGGCTTGTGGGGGAGTTGATTTCTTGCAAATGAGAAACTTGTTATATATTTCATGCTTAAATCAATACATCACCTTAGGAATGGGAATTGAATCCAGTTAACAGTATCAGCATGAACATAGGTTTATTACTTTATGCCTACGAAGAGATCATTGTTATTCTTTTGAGAAACACCCTGCTGCACAGTTTTCCTGTATGTTTTAGAAGCAGATGGAGCATGCTGGTAGCACTGTTCTATTTCAAAGCCGGATACACTTCGTAAGCACCGTAACTGGCCATATTAATGGCTTTGGGTTAGGTACGGATGTTGGGGGTGTTGCACAGATAATAAGGGGGTGCTGATGAATTAAGTATATGTGTTCCTATGGGGCAGTGGAATAGAATAGAATCATAATGAAATTTCAACCCTGAAGCTGTATTTCACCTAAAACATTCTGTTAATAAGATTTTTCTCTTCCTTAGGCTCCTTGGTAGCTGAGAGGAATATGTAAGTTTCTCAGAGACAGAAACTCTGATTCTCACTAAAAAAAGTTATTGAAACATGGAAGAATATATAAAAAATAAATATTTTGTTTTTACCATGCCTGGGTCTTGCACTCTGAGTAACTATTATGCAGACAACAATACACACGAATTAATTATAAATGTCCTACTAACCTGTCTTGAAACTGTTCTATTGCTAATTTTTTTGTTAAAAAAAAAATAACAGCAAAAAAGAACCAGGCCTCATACCAGCAGTGTTTTATGTGACAGATAACAACAAGGTACAAATATTTTAGCATGTGTAATGATCCTTTGAATATACAGAGAATTGTTCATAGTACTGTATTACTGGGCTTTCAGGAAAGATACTGAAGATTATTCTCTGATAAATTGTATGACCTATTTTGCAATGCAGGTTTTTTGCATATTTTTAAATACTTGGGTAGCAACAAATAAGGACATTGTTTAAGTAATTTGCTAAAATATAGATGACCAATAAAATGTGGTGGATTAAAAACATCTTCAAAATCATAATTTGTTATGACTGTGTCATGAATAACACTGTATGAAAGGCCAAAATTACAACTCCAAAAATCACTTACCTCTAAGAGCAAATCCTTGAGAAGCTGACAGATTGTACGTTTACTTCTTGTCTTCTGTTTCCTCTCTCTCTCTCTCTGTCTCTCTCTGTTTCTCTCTCTGTCTCTGTCTCTCTGTCTCTCTGTCTTTCTGTCTCTCTGTCTCTCTGTCTCTCTCTCTCTCTCTCTCTCTCTCTCTCTCTCTCTCTCTCTCGTCTTTTTGAGACAGGGTCTCACTATGCAGTTCATGCTAGCCTTGTTGATCTCATTTTTGTAGCCCAGGCTGGTCTCAAACTTGCACTGCTCCTCCTGCCTCAGCCTCCCCAGTACCAGCGTTCCAGGTATGTGC
>PVJA010055693.1:0-11072 GCA_004027025.1 Myocastor coypus | reverse complement strand
CATGTATAAGCTCGAGGGTCACCTGAAATGTGACTGCTCTATCCCCCAGAGAGTGGGTAAGTCATCAAATTCCCTGCCCTCACAGGAAAACTCACTCTAGCTGGATTCATCAGTACTTGGTCTTGCCACTGAAGAGAAACAACAGAGCTTGATGTCCATGGTCCAACTTTGTCAGAGTCCTGAGTTTCACTGGACATCTCAGGTAAAAAACCTTTTCTTGATGACACGAACACCACATATAGTGTTCTTCTTGAGTTCTAACATCTCTATATTTGATCTACAGTCTCCATAGAGCGTGTCAATGGCTGGCCTACATGACACCTTTAGACAGGTCCATTCCCTGCTGACTGCAGTCACTGTGCTTACTCATAATTTCCTTATAAAGCCAATCTACTCCATACTTCTCATCGGGAGAAATCTCACTCCAAAACTCCATGTCTCTCTAACCTCTCTCTCTGCAGTGCTTGTCCTATAAACCTAACCTCAATGTACAGCCAGCCCCTCGCTCTCTCTTCGCTTGTTGACCACACACTCAGAGATACTTCCACCACACACACCATTCCTATATAGTGTGCCTCGGAGATCCCATGGCCTTTCCCTGAATTCCTCAATACTCAGTAGTCCTCGGACATCAGAGGAAATTCAGGCCCATCCTGTGCTGCCTCCTTGCTGCCCCCTCCTTCAACATGGTCATATTAAAATGGCACATTCAATTCACAGTCTCCTTTCCTGCTTCTACCCAGTCCATAAACCCCGCCAACTGTTGGCTATGCATGTCCATTCCAAGGTCTGATCTCATGGCCATCCCGGGCATACCCAACCACATATACTCTTGTTCCTTTCTCAAAAGCCTTTAGCCCTGGATGTTTCCCTTCTGCAATTCCCCTCTTCCTACAACCTCTCATGTTGCCGCAGAAACTCTACTGGCTTCCCTTGCACCAAACTCACGTCACTCAACACAGCTCTGGACAAGAAACACAGAACAGGCACTCAGCTGTTTCTGTGTGGTACGTTGGTATTTCCTTGTTTTCCTTCATACATCAAGTGTATGCAGTTCTCCTAGGGACAACCATGGGAACTAAAGGACTTGGGAACTCCTTAGGGGGGCTCCCTGGGATAGGACGTACAGGGAATATAGAACTCCACCTTCCCTTGGCTCACTGCCCTCCCAGGACCCCTTGCAGGGCCTGCTATTATGCTTCTGCTTCATTTCTCTCATCCACAGTACTGTCACCAAATTAGTAACCCAAAATTTTAACCAAATGCTTTTCCCACACTACTCTTACCAGGCTCTAACCCAGTAGCACCCAACAGAAAGCTGCTCTACACCTTCCTCTGACTCCCCTTGATGCCCAGACTTGGACCCCACTCCATCCCTTAGCCTGCAGGAAATAGCCAGACAACTTCATCGCCCAGTTTCCTATCAAACAGGGGTCCAAAATGTAGATTATGACCTTCACCCTCATGCCAAGACTCACTTCCTTTTGGCCCCAAGCCAAGGCCAAAAGTGCAGAACAGGTCCAGCCCTCTTTGACCTAGGCAAAAAATCCACAGGAACTATCCTTTTGTCAACATCAAAAGTCTCCCATAGACCTGCCAAGATTGCCTCTCCTTCAGCTGTTCCAGTGCACATACACCCTCCTAATAAGACCCCTTAAAATGTCTGTTCTTTGTGTTGTTTTCTGCTTTCTTGCTGCACTAGACAGTCCCACTTGTTGCTACCTCCAATAAATCTACTTAGGTCACAATGACTGGTCTGGTTGATTAGGTGGATTTGCACCTAATATTTTATACTTCAATCTAAAATATTGTGGGGCCAGCCAGATAGCTCAGTGGATCAAAGCACCTGCTTAGGAAGTCACAGGGGACAGGGGTTTAATCTTTCTTTCTTTCTTTCTTTCTTTCTTTCTTTCTTTCTTGCTTTCTTGCTTTCTTGCTTTCTTGCTTTCTTGCTTTCTTGCTTTCTTTCTTGCTTTCTTTCTTCAAATCATTGTAGGAACCACCTACATCTTATTTTTTATATCTATCTATCTATCTATCTATATCTATCTAGTATAAGGTCTCACTACGCAGCTCAGACCCATGGTGATCCTTCTATCTCAGCCTCCCCAGTGCTGGGACCATGGACATATACCACCATGCTCAGTTTTGGTGGCCAGCATGGCAGTACACAATGAAGTGCGAGGAACCTAACTGGGTCCATGTGCTTCCCAAGTTAGGCACTTAGATCACTGAGTTCTCTCCCTGGCCAGACCTACATTTTAAGAATGAATAGAATTTAGACTTCAATTTAGTCAAAATGAAGAGAATTAAAAACAATTAAAGTCTTAATAGTAATAATTTTAATACTTTAAAATATCACTTAAATAATTACAACTACTGAAAGTTCTCATAGTTTTCTTCCACGAAGGATCTATAAATAATTTTGGTTTAATCAATATGACACTTAATATAATAGGAAGCAAATGAGGTATCCCTGACTTTCTTATGGTCAGAATATATGAAACCCATTTTTATTCATTTAGCTTTTAATTTTGTATGCTGAAATTATGTATTGATTCTTAGCTATTAAAATGAAATAAAAATATTGGCAAGTTATAAAATACATTAAAACATCAATTTTTAGCGACTGTGTAAAAGATTTCTCAGTATTCATTGGTATTGAATTCTTAGAATGGAAAATAAATCTAAGTTGTATTTACCCTACTACTTACTTACTAGAAATACATGATATATATATAATTATTTTAATTAACTGATAGTCACATTGCCCAGTTATATATCAAAGACTAATTATGGTGTATGAGCAACTATATTCAGTGATTTCTTCATCTCATTTATAAACATTTTTATTATTGTGTTCATCCTTTTGGGACCATCTATTTCCAGTGTTCTGAGTAAAAAGCTACTGGTAAATCTGTACTATTTTGTTCAAATTCATAAGAAAAAAAAAATTTTTTTCCTGGCTGGCTCAGGCTGCCATAAGGGCAGGTCTAGTGCAGCTGTGGAGCTGGGGATTGAACTGTAGCCCCCTGTGCCTGACTGAGTTTGCCCAAACAGGGGCTTAAACTACTGAGTAGCAGGAACCCCCAGATGAACTATTTTGATTTCAAGTTCTTAGCCAACATTTTTGTGGTCTGGGAGTTCTGGCTAAAGATTTGGAGTAAGCTGGTCCTGAGTTTGTCAAGAATTAGCAGCAGAATAGGGAAACTCAGTTTGTCTTTCTGAAAAGCTACAATCAACATTCGGTATTCTTGGAATAATGTTCATAATTATTTATTTTTTCTAAGAGCCTTGTGTACTTGCATAAGCTTTCTTCTCAACCTTATCCACATTCAGGTGTGGAGTCTTTTTCTGTACCTGTTTTGAAATTATAGCCTGTGCCATGCTATAGTAATAAAGCAGAACATTTAGCACACAGAGAAAAATAAGAAAGATTCAATTACCTTAATAACACATTGACATTATATGATGACAACCGTCAGTATTAACAAAGATGTGTAGATCATTTATGAAGATTGTACGCAATGTCAAGAGTATCTCAACTATCATGCACTGGGTTTTATCCTTACTCTCCACTTCCACATCAGGTCCAGATTGAAAATATTGACTGAGAACAAGAATTTCAGGAAAGGAAGAAGTATAAGAAACCAGAAGCCATTATATAGATGAGGAAGAGGGGAAAAGGAGACTGCAAGAGAATGAATAACTGGAAAGGAAAACATGACAGTCGTTACCAACTAGGTAAGTAAATCGCTCTGCACCATTGCATGGGCCGTCTGGATGCACAAGGCCTTGCAGGAGAATGAGCAAAGGTTGCCTGATTTTTCTATACTCTTAGGATCACTTAGGTCCCTGTGTCTTGCAATTTGCTATAGCCCCCTGACTGAAGGAAAGAATTGTGACTGTGTTACACATAAACTCTGTGCAACTGGACAAATACCTCTTGCCTGGAATACTGCATCAGGCAGGTAATATATTCACAATAGTTTTAGAGGACATTTAACTATTCTTTTCATATACATGTTACTATGCAAGTGGCCCATGTCATGTTTCAATAGCACTTTCTAGTTTATTTTTTAGAAGTAGATATTGCTGCCCCCGTTAACCACCTCACTCATGATTTTGGGTAAGCACTGCTCTTTTCAAAATGTGTTCTTTTAGGACATTTTTCTTTTGATTCCAGTTCTATACTTCATTTTTTTTTGTCTTTTTGAGACAGGGTCTCGCTATGCAGTTGAGGCTGGTCCTGAGCTCACTTTTGTAGCCCAGGCTGGTCTCGAACTCGCACCGATCCTCCTGCCTCAGCCTCCCGAGTGCTGGGATTACGGGCGTGAGCCACCACGCCCAGCTATACTTCATTTTTTATTTTGAAGAGAAGTCGAAGAAAAACAAATGACAGAACAGTTCCAAAGCAGGCTATTAAGAGAACAACCATAATTAATATACTGTGTATTGCTATCTTTATAGTAGTTGCTTAGAGTACATCACAGAGGCATTGGGTAATATTAGCAAAAAACTTTCTTTTCAATGAATGAAGAGAAACCAGCAGGATATTTCCTTTACCTCTTCCTTCCTTTTACCTTTCTTCTTCCCAATTCAATGGTTCTTATTTTATTTATCAGAATCCAACTATCCATCCTTTTGGATGTTACTTGTTACTCTCCAATACTCAACATACTAAATAGCTAATAGTCCAGAGTTTCTCAAACAATTAATTTTACTACAGCAATTGGGTGTAATGTCACGGAAGAGTTAGTTCGCATTATATTATACATGTTTACATTGTGGAAGGCAAGTCATATTTATAGAAGTGAACAGAATGACATGACTTCCTATATTATTTGAGAATAAAACTACATTTCCACTTGAGCTTGGCTAACAAAATTCAAATGCTTCTGATATGGATTTATTTTGATAATGACAAAAAAGAGATTAAATATTTATATGGTAACACAAATGCCTCTGCAATAGCTGAAAAAGTAAAAAGGAACATTTTAATGAAACTTCCAAGACTATGGAAAATGGTCAAAATTCTCTTAAGACAGAATGCTGGAAATGTTTATCTGTACTCTAATAAAGTCAAAATTATTGTAACTGATGAAAGTTTGTAGCATACCTAAAGATCTCGATATTACAGAAATAGCAGTTATGAAACTTACCCTCTTCTGAACATACAAAATAATTACAAATAATATTATTTTTCTGCAGTTTAAAGTTGAAAGATCATTTCATAAGGAAAACAAGTAGGTCCATTAAAAAGTCATGAATCCAAAAAATCTAATTTAATTTTCAATGTATAATTAGTATGTGTCAGAATTTCCTGGTGCAAAATAGTGGTTTATGGAAGTAAATTTCCTTTGCAATGAAATCCTACGCAAAATACTGAAAATTTCTTTGAAAAACTTTCCACTTATATTCTTCTCTGTTCTATTGACAGTCACCTTCTTCACACAGGAACACCCAGGAATGCAAAGAAGACTTTCAGTTTGGAGTTTGTTCATCTCAGACTATGACGCCAAATCCTGACTTGATCTGAACGGCCATTTGTTTGCCTCCTTCTGAGTTTAGCTGCATCCTGCCTAGCTCTGTCTTCCACAAATGAAAGAAACATTTCATTTATTGATTTCCTCAGAATCACGTAACTGTATGTTAACTGCAACAATTTGAAAGAAATATAAAGGTAAATAAAGCAGTATTAGGCTGCAGATATTTATCTCTATGGTCTAGCTGTCTCACTGGGAAGCACAAGGACATAGGTTTAATCTTGAGTATTGCCTGTGGAGCTGGCCCGGAAACCCTGAGCATGCCAAGCTGGCCACCAAAATTGGGCGCAGTGCTGCATGCTTATAATCTCAGGGATGGGGAGGCTGAGACAGAAAGATCACTATGAGTTTGAGCTGCATAGCAAGGCTTCATATTAAAGAAAGAAAGAAAGAAAGAAAGCAGCATTCCTAATGCAATATCAAAAGGGTTGGGTCAAGAGCATAATCATTCTGATAGAAGGTGGAAAGGGATATTTGAAGTCTAAGAATTCTTTTTCTTTTTCTTTCTTTTTTTTTGTTTTTTGTTTTTTTGTTTTGTTTTGTTTGTCGTTGTTCCTGCAGGACTAGGAATTGACCTCAAGACCAGGAATTGACCTCAGGACCTTGCACTTGCCAGACAAGTGCTTATTCTACTGAGCCATCTTCCTGGCCCTGAGAAGGGGATATCTGATAGAGGAGTGGTTGCTTCCGGCTGAAAAAATCCCACATAAGACAGCCCGAGGACATGGGATTCAGGAGGTGTTTAAAGCAGCTCACTTAGGGTTATTTTAATGGCAGAGTTCCATATGCAGTTTGGGAATGCTTAGCAAAAAGGAAAATACTCATTTTCCTTCTAACAAGTAGGGGACAGAATAGCGCCGGAAGTCCGAATCGCCAAGGAGCAATCTAGGATGAATCAGCTTTCACTTTTTATCCAGAGGAGTCATTAAAGGTTAGACAAGAGGTGTAGAAGTGCATCTGTACTTTAGGAAGATGACTGCAGACTTCACAGATTAAACCAGGCAGACCCCTTGACCTGATACTCTAATTTTATTCACTGTGGGAGGAAGGTTAAACTCAGGCCTCCCGTAAAACTCCTCTTTTCTGCAGCCTCACTGGCACCCATGAAGAACCATGAACACAGCTCTCTCACCAACAGCTTCGCAGCTCTGGCACTAGCCATGCTTCAGCCTGGGAGCCTCTCTTCTCTCAGCTATTTCCGCAAAGGTTTCTCCAACATTACCTTCTTGATAACTAATAGAAACATTTATTAAAATTATAGTCCTTCCCACAGAGATCTCTGATTGCTTCTACAGAAAAGCTTACACATGACAAATTGCAATGAATTTATTGAAATGTTTATGGGATTTGTCTAGGTCAGTGATGATGCAAGCTGTAGGGCTTTCTGTGACACAAACAGCCCACTGGAGCAAGAGTGTGTCTGCTACTAGTCCAGCATGATTCACAAGTCCAAGCGTCTGCTCTTGTGACTTACTGCTTTTGTGCTAGTTCCTGTGTTTGAATGGGCTAATCTGTGGGTTGCCCTTCTGACGCTGTGACAGAAGATAAAGATTCTGCCACAGGGAAGGCAGAAGGGCACTCCTGCATTGGTTTGCCAAGTCCTGCCTTCTAGATTCTCTCATGAATAAAGCAGTGTAACTTTCTATTGGCAGTGGGGATGAATAGAAGTGTGGAACGACGAATAGCAAACAGCCATTGACTTGACTTTCTGTTTTCTGATTTTCTGCTTTCTCAAACAGACTCACAGTTTAGCATGATGTTTACTGAGAAAACACGGGCAGTAGCGGACTCAGTCAGCCTGTGTGGGTCACTGACACCCATGTTCAGGGTCCCGGCAACATGGAATAAAAATATAGCTAAATTTATTTATTTTATTTTGTAATGTAGGTAAATTTAAATGGGCTGTGTCTTATTGATCATATAATAACATTTTTCTTGTCACTATTGCACAAAATATATATATTATTTATATTTTAGGAATACTATAAAGATCTAGAAGTTATTTAAGCTGTGGAAGAATATGTCATGTTATTTCATATGAGGCTTTTGAGAACCTCCATTCTGTCAACCTCAAGGATCCTAGAATCAATCTCCGTTAAATTCTAACTAATTTAGATATGTCTAGAATTTTATGCATACATTTGAACAAATTCATTATTAAGATAAGTATATATGAAATCTATATGATATGTAGGAAATATATGAGATGCTCATTGTGTGTGGAGAGAAATTCTCTTTAAAAGTCTAAATAAATACAAAAATTTATTTAAATCAGATAAAAATTGTAGAAAATAATATAATGAATGAAAATATTTCATAACATTGTTCAGTGACATTTAAATATATAAGACCCCATTATGATGTTTAAGCATGATATGGGAAATATTTTGTTCTTTTCAAACTTCAGTATAGGCTTCAGAATTTTGTTCATAAATCTAAATTTTCATTTCACTGACCAAATTGAAGTTATTACTGACATTTATGAAAAGATAATATTTATCTAATGTTTTCAGTGATTCAATAATATTACCTCATCATGTATTACTATGAATAGAATATATATTATGTAAAAGTCTTGATTTTACTAACAAAGATAGTGCTTTCACTTAAGCAATGGCACAAATTTTACGGAGCAAATAATACATTATGAATAATACATATCTTTGAAAAATTTTCCAACAATGTGACTTAAACACAATTTTGAAAATAGATACATACTTGAAAATTAATGAAGTTAAATTCAATATTTTGATATTTAATTTAATTTTAATTTCATAAAATCACTTTAATTATATAAATTTTTATGGCAATAGAACAGTGAGACAATAGCCTACAATTACAGCGGTACTTAACCATCTTGTTTGTGAATTTCATATATCAGTTGGTGAGATTTTATTCATACCTTGCCCTGGTTCTCCTGCAGTAAGAGAAAAGTCTCCATGCTTCCTGGTGAATTTATTTATTTTCTATAATCTTAGGCTTTGCACGTGTATGAGATCCTGAGAAAGCGGTACACGGGAGCATAGCCATGGACAGCAAACTCTGCCTCTACGCTTCCTACGAAAGGCGGGTAGAAGCATATGGTGCTACAGAACATGAATTTTAAAAAGCAGGACATGTCAGCCTCACAAATGACCAAATAAGAAATGAATATTTACTTGGCAGAAGGGAACTAATATTTATTGATGACATCAAACAGTTTCACTCTCAGTTACCATGCAATAGAAGATTTCTAAAGCAATTCATGTCATGTCATCCAATGTAACATCAGGAAAACATTATGAGGCAGATGTGGTTAGTCCCATTAAAAAAAAAAAAGAAAAACAAAAGCTAGAGGCTTAAAAATGACATGCCATGTTCCCAAGACCTCCCTGGTTGCCTTACCTGACCTTTGCCATTCCCTAATTGATTCTCTTTCTCAGCTCTTTGTTGGTGCGTGGGCCTTGAGACCTGGCCCCTTCTCTCCTCCTCTCGGTGAAGATCTCCCTCTCCCAGAGGCCTCTACGCCAAGCATCGCTTCCCTGAAAGATGAAGATGCAACATCTTTAACCTTCCTTCCCCTTCCTGCTGCCCTAAACAGGCTCTCGCAGTTTTTCATGATATTCGTGGAACTATGAATCATTATGCAGAGGTTGAAAAGTGACAGAAAATAAACAAATGCGAGCTTTCTATGAAAGTTACATTTTTTTCCCCCAAGTTATCATCATAGTTACTGTTTTATACCTCTTTTTTTCTTGTGAGGAGCTAAATGCTAAGCTTTTGTCCCCAGACTTGATTTTTTTTTTTTTTTTCTGAAAATAAGCCTCGAAACTCACCATGCCTTAGCATTATTTCAACTTTAAGCACTTGAAAGTTACTTGAAAGTATTTCTTTTTTTTGAAAGTACTTTCCTTTTGATAGAACTTTCCAGTAAGAAAACGTAATCTGAGGAAAACTTCTAAGAATCAATTCTAGGAATATAATTGTTGACCCTGTTGTTTAACCTAAGCGGCTTGTATTTCAAGTGTCTTCTGGACTAATCCACTCCAACGGCCGGGTTTCTTAATCTGGCCTGGGAAAAATCCTTTCAGGAAGTTAAACCAGCAAACTGATGCCTGCGCTGAAAGGAAAGCCGGGTCTTCCACACCTCGGCATGATTCTTTTTTCTCCGTATCATCATCACTCACCTGAGCCCTTCAGGTCCTGTTGGTGTCCGTGGCCCCGGTGGTAGCTGCCCATGTAAGTGTTCATCTCCCTGGCAGGAATCACGCCGTCCCTCAGGAGAGGCCACAAAATAGGTTGACATCATTCTGGGCACACCAGAAATATTGAAAACCTTAGATTTGCATGGAGGCGCACACGGCTTAAGCAAACAGGAAGCAGGAAAGCTTGAAAGAAAAGTGGCAGTCGGAGCTCACTGAGCATTCGAGATCTGCGCCATAAATTTGTGGGTTATTTTCTGATAAAATTGAAGTCAGGAGAATTCCAGTCATTATGAGCTATGCCATGGTGCCTGGTCTCTTTGTCATAGAGTTGAAGAGGCAAAATCCACCCATCAGAGTACGAACCTGTCTTCCGGCTGCTCCCCAGACTCAGCCAAAGAATTTGGATGTACTTTTTATTTGCGTATGTTTGTCATTCATAATGTTTACATTCCTTGGGTGGAATTTGTATGTGTACATAGCTAATCTTAAATTCCCCATATCCGTGCCCTTTGCTTTCCGCTCTACCCCTTCAATCCGTCTCTGGTTTCCCTTTTCTGTTGTGTGTGTTTACAATACGTGGTATTTCCACAACTTGTGTAGAGTTAGCACATGTAAGCCAACATACCTGAGCTCTTCTTCTTCTCACCTCCTTTCCCTTCTGTCCCTAAAAGGGTGACGGACACCCTTTTAGAAAGATCTACTTCCCTAGTTCCTAAGGTCTTTTATTTTGCTCTTTATCTATACTTTGGGTTTCTCATATAAGAGAAATCTTGTGAAATTTTAGCTTGTATATTTTACTTATTGCACTTCATGTTTTATTCTCGAGGTGTACACATTTTATATCAACCCATGAATGGCCAAAGACAATGTGGCATTAATTAATTGATTAATTAATTTAATGTATTTGGTTGTTGCACGGTCTCACTACACAGCTAAGACTCATGGTGATCTTCCTCTCCTCAGTCACCCCAGCACTGGGATCACACGTGTGAGACACCGCACTTGGACTCTGGCCAGCTCTGCCTACTCTGGGGGTGGGGCTGGTGTGGTGTGAGTGAGCTGGGGTTTATCTATGGTCCCTGCGCTTGCCTAAACCCTCCTAGCAGATGCTTCAGTCGACTCAGGAATTTTGCTAGCCCCAAGAAAATGCATCTTTTACATGTAATAGAGTACTAGTCTGACACAAGAGAAAGTGGAGATATTTAAGTAAAATTCTGTGCTAATTTTGCTTTTTTTCTTAATGTATGAACATTAACTTGAAAATCCAGTGGGATATATTTATTAGAAAACTTGAATATTTTGAACTGCTAATATTTGTCTTCCTTTTTTTTTTTTTTTTTTT
>PVJA010055692.1:0-11077 GCA_004027025.1 Myocastor coypus | reverse complement strand
TTTCTTCAGTCCTTCTGCCAAGGTGGCAGTATGGCAGAGAAGCAGGGAGAAGGGGGAGGGGAAGTCTTTATTAATTCTTAAGACAGCGAGAGGATCGAGGGCAGAAAGATGGGCAGATCCTCTGATCTGAGAGACAGGGAGGAGGAAGCTTTGTGGAGTTTTGCTAGGGGCGGAGTTGGAGGGCAGGTTCAGTGACACATGAGAGCTAATTAGAGACTCTCACGTGTGGGTGGGAAAGGTAAAATGACTTTGGATCCAGGGCTGGAGTGGGGAAGAAGGAGGAAGTGGTCTTTGGGCTAAGCTGTAGTTTTGGGGATTCAGCCATGTTGAATCAGGACTATGTTAATTTAACACTTTGTCCTTGGGCTTTAGCCTGTCGCTTCTCTTATCCTTTCCTGCCTTGACCTCACTCTCCTCCCATTCTTCATTTGCCTTTTGGATTCAGTATTCCTTCCTCTTTTTCTCTTCATTTCTCTCCAATTGTCTTCTGTATTTATTTGTGCTGCTAATCTTCCTAGGGCTTGTCTCAGTTACTGTTCACTCATTACTGGGACAAATACTTGACACTCAAAATTAGGGAACAAAAGGTTTATTTAGCTCACAGTTATTAGAGGTTTCAGTCCAGACTCGGCTGGCTCCGAGGCAGAGTGGCACAGGCAGAGATCATCCATGCATGGTGGCATCAAAAAGCAGAGAGCAAAAAAGAGAGGCAGCACTTCAGGCAGCTAGCTAGCCTCTCTCCTCCTTACATTGTAAAGCAAATTACCTGCCCCAGGACGGGTGTAGCATCCACATCCACAATAATCCATCACAAACTCCAGAAGCTGCCTCGTGACTGCATGAAGCTTTGGGAGACTCTTACTCACAAACCCTAACAGAACTCTACAAGGAAGCCTGATCCATCCATCTATAGAAGTTTTATTGGAGGAAGTGCAAGAGGGCAAAGTAGAGGTGACTTTCCTAAGGACAAGTGTGCCTCCAGTAGAAAAGTTTAGCCATGAGGCATAAAAAGTAAGGCCAGATTAATATGCTGAATTATAAAGGGTTTAAATCAACAGCTTCTGACATTTCCTGTTTTGCCAATAAACCACTATGATTATGGAATATCAGGCTTGTATACAACTACTTTCTCTTAGTTCAATGAGAAGAAATTTTTATATCAATAATGATTAGAAACATTATCATGTCTGCATTCTGTGCTCTAAATAATACTACAAAGACAACAATATGCATTGTAGCAATTATTGGGAATGTATTACTAATGTGTTTTGAAACTGTCACATTGTTATTTCTTATTAAAAGTAATAAAAAAAAGAAAAATGTTTGCAAACCAAAAAATGTGATCTGGGCCAGGGAGATAGCTCAGCAGTCTAAGGTCCTGCATGGCAAGCCCAAGGCCCCACGCTGTGCTAGCTCTATACCTAGCCGCCCACCGAAACCATGTGTGGTGGTGCATGTCTGTAATCCCAGTCCTGGGGAGGCTGATACAGGAGTATAGAGATGTATAGAAACCTCAATGTATACAGAAACTCTGTATAAATAAATAAATAAATAAATAAATAAATAAATAAATAAAAAATTTACAAATGTGACCTGAACCTAACATTCTTTCAGGATTTGATTAAAGTTATCAATCATATTAAAAAAGAAAGAATTCTTTCCAGTGGAAGGGAGTTGAGACTCACACACATGGTTGAAATGCCTATATATATACATATATATATATATAATCCTCCTATTTTCAGCTCCTCTAATGTGGGGATTACAGGCATGTACCATAATACCCAGAAACCATTGCCAGCTCAGGGTGCCTGGAGGGTGGAATCTGTAGCATGTGGTGCTAGGAATCGAACCCTGGCCCCTGCACTTGCCTAAGCAAGCGGTTAGCCTGCTGAACTATTCCACCAGCCCTAGATTGTATGTTTCTTATATATTTGTAATGTGAAAGCCTCAAACATTTACGTATGACAAAAATACATCGGGACAAGCTGGGGTGAGGGGAGAAACTTGAAAAAGTGAGTTATTGTCAATATTTTTTTCGTGTTCTTTCACCAGCGTTAACCCTCAGCATCCATTGCTACGCCACTGGTACTCCACGGCCGTTAACCTTCTCAGGGGGATTGCTGAGCACCTCTGCCCGTTTGATCTTTTTCTTACTCTTTGCTGTTTAGCTATTTATTCCTTTCTTGAAACCCAAACTAACTGCATCAAATAAATGGATTTCTCCTGACATCGTGATTCCATAACTATTTGTACATACATTTTTTATCATGCTAATTATAATTAGCCTCTTAAAGTTGGGGGACTATTTTATTCATTTTTGTTTTCCAGAGTGGACAAATCATGAAGGAAATAACTCATATTCATCCATTCACATGTACTTACGGAGCACTTACTGCACATAAGAACTGGGCAAAGCATTGAATCTGTATCTGTGTAAGGAAGTGAGGAGATACTTTCTTGAAAGGCTTGATGAATGATCCTTTTTTTTTTTTTTTCCAGAATACTCCAATTAGGTGTCAGTAAATAGCCCTTTCATATATTAGCTGTTCTTTCTTTTTTCTTTTTTTAAAGAGAGCTCAAAAGGAAATCAAACTTTTTTTAAATTGCTCTGTTGTGTTCCCCTTTCTCTTGTCATTCCTTTTTTAGTTTGCATGCTGTGAGGACAGAGGATAACCTCAGCCATAATACAAGCCCTGGGACAGGGTCAGTCCCTGGGCCAGACTTGGTGGCTATCCAGGATACTTTTTTCTCCCAGGATACTCCTTGATTCCCTAATACAGACCTCTGTCAGGTCCACCATGCACCTCCTAAGCTATCCATATCATTCCCAAAATTAAGGAGGACTTCTACTGTTGTTCTATTGAATAGGTTTCAGTTTTCTTTTCTTTTTTTATGAGCAGAATATATTTATTAGGGGAAAGAAAGCTCCTGTCCAAGAGAGGGATAGGAGGAGTACGTGGTCCCTGGAAGCTGTCTCTTCCAGGCACTTTTATGGTGCAAAATCATGTGGCGGTGGTGGCAGTCTAAGGTGGAAACCATGGAAACTCGCTTAGGTGGGCATGAGATGGGACAAAACTGTGGTCAGCCAATGAGGTTACAAGTACCATTGCTCAGGTAAAATTGGTTAAAGCCAACACTGAGTGGGCAATTGAGTCACATAGCAAGCAGGCTTGAATATGGAACAGGATCTCTTTCCGTTGGGGGTTGGCTGGTTCTTTTCATGTTTCTTAAAAATCTTTTATGTGTTTATTTGGTACAGGGTCTCACTACACAATGCAGGATCCTAATGGTCCTTCTGTCTCAGTCTTCGCAGAGTTGGGATTATAGGCGTGCACCACCATGCTGGGTTTGTGTTGCCCGTACTGCATGCCTGGGGTTCCAGGGCTGTCATGGCAAGCAGTACTGGGGATGAATCTGGGGCTTTGTGCCTGCCAAGGAGGCCCTTACACCGTCGCACTATCTTCCCAGCCCCTGAATAGATTTCTTATGTCCTCAGACTTTACCCTTTTTCCTTCTGGTACTCCAAAGATGCAGATATTTGTTCATTTAATGGCACTGTACAGGCACTGAATGTTTTCTTTATTCTTTTTCCTTTGGTCTGATTGGACTATTTCAAAAGACACAGATTCAAATTCAATGTTCTTTCTTCCCCTGATTTAGTCTACATTTTTTTAATTGGGTGTTTGAGTTGGGTATTTCATTTTGTAGATTTTTTTGGGTTCCTTTTTAAAATCTTTATCTCTGTTGAATTTCTTTTTCATGTCCTTATATGTCTTTCAAATTTTATCTATATTCTGTTGGATCTCATTGGACTTTAAAAATAATCATTATGTAAAATTCTTTATCAGGCATTTCATCCATAGTGATTTCTTCAGGATCTGTTGCTAGAGAATTATTGTATTCTTTGGAAGTGTCATGTTACTTTGTCCTTACATATTTCCTAGATATTTATGCATTTGGTAGAGCAGTTGTCTTTATCATTTTTAGGCAGCGGCCTTCTTAGTAGGAGTCTTTCTCTTGAAGATATGTCTTGGGCTGCTGGTTTGGTGTGCAATTTTGACTTCGTTTCCAATAAAGCAGTCTTTCTATCACTTCTGTGTAATTAATGACGTGGGTATAGTGCATACTGTGTCCGGGTCCAGCAGTGGCCTCTCCAGCAGGGGAGCTTCCTTAGCGGCTATTGACAATAGCTCTGCTATCAGCATGTGTCTCTGGTATGGGCAGCACCAGCAGTGGTGAGGGGCCTGACACACCTGTTCTCTGACCACACAATGTCAGGTCTAACTGCTATATGGAGAGAGGCAATGGTGGGCACTACAGAACTTCTCCTGTGGCACTCAGGCCCACCTCTGATAGCACTGTGTAGTCATATGCAGTGCAAGAGAGGCGTGGCAGCATTACACGCCTTGGTGGCGGTGGGAACCATAGTGTTTCTCTCCATCCCTTTACTGATAGTGTGCTTCTAGCTGGACCTATGGCTTTTGTTTGGTCCTTTCAGTGGCAGGAGATAACTGGGAGGTGATGCGAGATCTTTTGCCGAAGCGGTTACCATTCGGCTTGCCTACCTAATTGAACTGCAAGCCTATGCAGACCATGAAACTGCGACAGCAAGGGTCGCTAGAATCTGTACTGACAGAGCTGGGGCATGCTTCCCCTCACTTGCACCCCTGGGAAGGGGAGCTACCCTCCCCCACCGTGTGGTGCTGGTTGCTGGAGGGTTTTGTTTCTCTTCCTATGCAGTTGTCTCTAGTGCTTGGCTCTTACAAGGTTCTCCTCTCTCTCTTGCTTTTTTCCAGTGTTGTTCTTAGGTTGCTCACCTCAAGATTACAGCTACGTCTTTTTCTTTGGTTCTTGGTGGAGGAGGAGATGAGTGATGGGCTTTTCTTTTTAGTCATCTTGGATCTCTTGGAGTGTAAGTTTTTAGTTATTTGAAAGCTGGAAAACTAGCTTAGAGATTTCTTTAATCTATTTTCCATCATAGAATGAAAGGAAGAAATGGAACATAGTATATTAGATTGTATAAACCAGCATTTTTCTTCCCTCCCTCCTGTGTCTCTTATTTCATATATATTTATCTCTTAAGGAAGGGTCTACTGGGTGTTTGGGGTCTCACTACTAGGTCTGACTCATAGTGATCCACCTGTTTGCAGCCTCCCAAGAGCTGAGATTACAGGTGTCTGCCAGCACACCCAGTCTTAATTGCTGTCTCAACGTGCCCGGGGTGGGGAGGGGGAGGTGGAGTCCACGCAGCAGGCCCAGGGATCAAACCCCTGGGTCCGGCACCTGCTTGTAGGTGCTTTAATCCACTGAGCTATTTGGCTGGCCCTTCTCTCTTCTTTCATAACTGAGTCATAAACTGAGTCATAAACTGAGGCCCGAAGTGGCTAAGTGATTACGTTGACTATATAATTCACTAGTACAGAGATGGGACTAGCTCCAAATCCTTTGATTCTTGATTCATTATTCAGATAATGTGGTTTTCAACTAGAGGGTAAAATGTATGCATCCATTATATAACTGAAGATTTAAAAAAAAGACTGGTTAAGATAAATGTCACGAGTTCCTATTAACTGGATATGACTTTAATTCTTATTATTTGACTCAACAGACATTATTAGCTTGGCTTCCTTTCCAATTTGGCTTGGATTCATCTATCAATTGTTATCCTCAGCCATCATCCTCAATTCCCTGAAGCCATTTACAGTCAGCCTCACCCCTTTTCCAGCCCCCACCTAGAGATCAGTGATCTGTTTTCTTGATTAATGTCTCGGTTTCTGAGAAGTGCTTCAAAAAGTTGCAAAACCTTGTTGTTGATGTGCCTATCAGCACACACGTATTCTCACGATGCTTAACAATTCTTTTATGCATCCATAGCTAGACCTTTACAAGCATTGAGATTTGTAGGCCCATTCTTTGCTCAACCCTCAGCTTCATCCTGGGTGTTTAGCTGAGTGAGCAAGGGGTGCCTCCTTCATTAGGGGTGCCAACTAAGAGCATCTAGAGCACCAGTGGCACATGTTTTCCAATTCTCCCTATTTGGTTCTTAAATTGAATATACTTTCTTGTCTTTGTATGGGCGAATGGGCACACAGGAGCCAGACTAGCCTCTCAGCTCTCCAGCCTGTTAGGTGTGCAGTGGTGAGGCAGGCGACTTTTCTGTTCTGTCCCCAGAAGCTACTCTGAATCTGAGCAACCACAGGATGCAGCTGCCCCACAGGCTGCCCAGGAAGTAACAGGGTGACGTATGTGAAAGGGAAAGATGCTTAGTGCAGAACAGCATGCAGGAGAGCAGGACCAGCTCCGTGGTTGCAGTTTAGGTCCCTGGGACTGACTAACAGAGAAACTTCTCTGCTCTTCCTCCACTTAGCTCTCTTCCTCTATTGAAGGTTTGTGAGTGATAATTAGTTCTTCAATTTCATCTTTTTTTTTTTTTTTTAGTTTAAAAGTACACACAACTGACCCGTACCCTAAGAAAGGCAGCATACAGACTCTTCAGACTCTTAGCTTGTCTTTGATTGTAGCTTGTTTCTCACACTTGACGTTGCCTTAGTCTTGGTCTCACCGCTGTCACGTAAATCTGCTAACTTGAGGTAGCCTCTGAACTGCCAGTGGAATACGAGCTTAGAATTCATGGTTGGGTGGAGTAGCTGTTAAAATATACTAATGCTGAGATGCTAAGACTATACAACTGAAGAGCTAGTGTACTACAGATTACTCCTCAGTAAAAATAAAAATAAAGATAAAAATAAAAACGTCCATATGTAAACTATTGCTGCAATTCTTATGGAGTATACTTAAAATGAAAATGTCATGGTTTTCCATAGCGTTAAACTTCAATAGGTAGAAGAAAGAAGACTCTTTCAGCCAAGAGCCCCATCACTTGATATTGTTTTTTATGTACAAAACAACTACCTTGATCATGTGGAATTATAGTGATGAGCCATATCTAGACCTATTCCAATCCTGAAGTATAGAAATTTCTTTAAGTAAAAAATCAAATTATAATCACCTAGTAAATTTACAAGCTCAGCACAGAGTTCTACTGAATTGTTGAGAGACAGTTACTTTCCTAATGACCTATCATTTCCCAATTCTTAGAAATCTCTCCAGACATAACCTCGATATATCATTAGAAAATCAGCACCAGTCAATTTCTGACACCCAGTGCTCAGTGCTTATTTGGATTTCATCACTGGTTCATTCACAGATCCAGTGCAGAATCATACATTGTATTTAAAGTTGTGTTCGTTTAACAGCCTGCATTCTGAAATAGTTCTTCAGGCTTTTCTTGACTTTTAAGAGCTGGACAATGACATTTCTTGTGTTGCTATGACAACACAAGTGCCTACGTAAGTCTTCTTACCTATGTAGTTTAAGCTGGCCTTGAAATTGCTATGGAGCTCAGACCAGTATCAAATTTACAGCAATCCCTCTGTCTCAGCTTCCTCAGTGCTGGGTTTATAGGCATGGGCCACTGCGCTCAGCTCCTGGCACTGATACTTATAAGGCAGTGAATTTATAGAATTCACTTAAATTTAGAGTTTTATAATACTTACACATGGCTGCATTTTGGTCATGGGTGCCTGGCAGAAGCCAAAGAGGTATTGTATTATCAGTGTATCATTTAGCTGCTGTATGGTTGCTACTGTCCTATAAGTACTTATTTCCTTTTGATCACTCAATTTAGGTTGTGTCTGTCAACTTTTTCTAATGTGAATTTATTTTTACTTAGAAAGCTTCTATGGGAATCTAGTTTCAAACTATGTAAAAATGCTATTTATCCACACACAAATTTTGCACGTGTAGCAGTATGGTTTCATCATACCTGACTTTTCCTCAATGGACTGTACTAATGTTTATCTTTATATGGACGCTGGAATTGTCACCTATTTGGTCAGCGTGAGTTCCTTCAAGGAGGTTCATGAATTTTCGACATGTCCATGTCAATCATTGAATACTTCTTTGCTTTTTGGCACATAAAATTCTCCTCCCTGTGCTAGAATCAGTCATTTCTTTATTGAACCTTTCTTCCTTTTGACTGAGTATAGTTTGTTAAAAAATTTGATAGTTTTTTATTTTCCCCAAATATATATGACTATAACAAAAAATGCCTTAACTATATAAAACCATTATCAGTCACATCCTATTTTACCTTTAATGGGGTATTGGTGCTTTTTTCTTTCTTTTTTTTTTTTTTTTTTTTTTTTTTTTTTTTTTTTTTTTTTTTTTTTTTTTTTTTTTTTTTTTTTTGGTGGTACCAGGGGTTGAACTCAGGACCTTGCACTTGCCAAACAAGCACTTATTTTACTGAGCTATCTCCCTGGGCCCCAATGGGATATAGTATTTAAAGCTAAGGTCTGGGCACTCACTGTACTCATTGTCACAAAAATGTTGCTGCTCCTAGACCCTTTTGGTGGACAGATATATCTGTATCTATATCATCTAGGTCTGCATATTTGATAAATACACATTATATTCATATTTTTATATAGTTTAGATAATGCAAATGATACCATTACACAGATCCCTTTCATTTTAATGCCACATGGTTTACTGTGTATTCTCTTTCCTTATTTTTATTTCATTTTATTTTATATTTTATTTTATTTTATTTTTTCTTTTGGTACCAGGGATTGAACTCAGGACCCTGTGCTTGCCAAGCAAGCACTTATTCTATTGAGCTGTCTCCCGGCCCCCTTATTTTTATATTCTGTCTTTGATGGTGAAATATCTGGTTGTCCTGCTCACCCTGTTGAGGATTTGGCAGCCCACATCCATCTACTCTTTGGAGTAGCTGCTGTCCTTGTCCTGGCTGAGCTCTGAGCCCCTTCCCAGGGCTACCATGACTGCAAAGCCTCTCTTTCAAATGGCTTTAGAACTGAATTATTCAGGAATGCAAAGGAAGGGAAAGGGAAGTGTGTAAACTGTGCTCCTCAGAATTCATCCTGCATCCTAGTTTTTGAATCAGTGCTGACCAACCACAGGCTGTCTTGCCCGCTCCTCAAGTCACTTGTTTTGCGAGTTTGTCCTGGTTTCTTACTAATTCCTGCTTGAGATTTACTTGGTCTGCTCTGTGCCCATCAAAACAAGCCTGTAGCTCACCCTTTCCAGCTGCATCCAAATATCCACTTCAGGCTGCTGGCTCCTCATTCAGTTTTAGGTCTCCCCGGATGCAGGCGGCTTCCGCAGTGTGTCAGCCCACTCCTCAGGGAAAAAGAGAGAGTGAGCATGTGGTAGTTGTTTAAACTCCAGGTGTGGAGGAAGTTATCCCAGGAAAACGTGAAGCAGAAAGAAGAGAAAACCAATGAATATGTGGGAAACATGTTTATATTTAGGGACAAGAAGAGGCAAAAAACAAAAAAAAAACCTCATCATAGCCCACCAAAAGTTAGAGTTCTCTGGGACGAATTGGTAGCTTGGAAAAATTGAGGTAGTTTTCTACGTGACTAAATTATTTTCTGGTTGATTTGACTCAATGCTATCAATTTAAATGGGAAGAGTAGCGATAGTACTACGAAGCTACAGTAACCTGACAAATATGACTTTATGAAATAGTTTGCTACAGTAAGAATGAGTCAGCAGGCTGAGTCAAACTGAGTGATTCATGCATCCAGCCTGTCAGTTCATCTGACAGCCATCAGGCTTGGCTTTGGGGTTCAGGGTCAGCTAAATGGAGGCTTGCTTCTTTTATTTTAGTTATATTTTTGGGTGTGTTGCTGACAGGAATAGTCTTAGAATTTATTACAAAAAGACTGGGGAATGAGATGTCTTATTCAGATGGATATGGATAGCTAGATTCTCTGGAAAGCTCGGGTGGGATGTATGCTCACCTTTTTCCCAGCTGCATATACGGGGTCTAGCACTGCCTGGGGTAGTGTGTCTGTGTTGTGAGGGGTTGGCAATTGAAAGAGCGAGGTTGGTCTGTATGTCTCTGAGAAGCTACCCTCTCACACTGAGAGAAGCCACTTAAGGAGTGGTTTTTCTTTTTTTTTGGTCAAAATGGAAGATGGGCACAACTTAAAAATTTTTAAGAAATTTCTTAAGGAATATTATTATAGGGTATCTTAAAAATTGTTTAAGCTGGGCGTGGTGGCTCACGCCTGTAATCCCAGCACTTGGGAGGCTGAGGCAGGAGGATCGTTGTAAGTTTGAGACCAGCCTGGGCTACAAAAGTGAGCTCAAAGCCAGCCTGAACTGCACAGCGAGACCCTGTCTCAAAAAGAAAAAAAAAAATTGTTCACATAGTAGTCTTTCATTTATTGTGAATTTTCTTTATAGAATAGATATTATATTTAATTATTCTTATAAGTAAAATATTTCCTTCAGACCAAACTGTAAGCCATCTAAAAAGAGGTGCCCAACTGACAATAGGATATTTAGAAGTTTTTTTTTTTTTTTTTAATACATACACATTTGTGCTGCAAAAGGTCAAAGAATAATGTATAACCTGCTTTTTAGTCTTGGAGATGAGTTCTGTTCAGAAGGGTAACTATTCCCATTTGATTCTTCTCTTCCCATAGTAGAATTTTGAGTAATTTTGATGCTAGAACTAAAACTAATGTGAAAGTTATTGCACTGATGAAGTAGTTCAGGAACAAAGTATCTTCCAGATCACGTCATGAGAATTATTATAGGTTGACCTTTTTCATCACAAAAATTTTCACTGTGCTTACGCTCACCTGATAACTATGGTTTTAGAAATTTGAAATGTGGTGTTTCATGAAAACAGAAGACATTAAAATTTATTTAGTGTATGCTTTATGTCTAGAAGTATTTGATCTGATCTTAAAGGCTTCATCTCGCTATTGAGTGAAATGCAGGTAATTGATGATGCATCCTTCACCTTCAGGAGTCAGTTATAAAATATCCTCATGGTTACAAAGTATAGCTTAAGAGAAGACAGACCTAGGTTTGAATCTTGGGTTATTCTTGTTTAGCTTGGTTTTTGGGATGAGTTATCTAGTTTTTGTTGGCTTAAACTTAACTAAATAGATTTAATAAAATTACTTCTCTCATTGAAATAGCATGTGTACCTGGGAAATACTTCACAGAATCAACAACTGAGATCTCAGTT
>PVJA010055691.1:0-10000 GCA_004027025.1 Myocastor coypus | reverse complement strand
TCGATTCACTATGCCTAATCTCAGTCTTAGGCAAAATCTTTGGACACAAGTAAAATTCTGACAGACTTTCAGCCAATCCATAGCACAAATCATCTGGAGGCCAATGACCAATGCTGTCCTTTTTCCCAGCAGAAACCTCCTCAGCCTTGTCTTTACAGGCAGGCCTTCTGTCAGTCTTCTGGACTGAGTTCTGACCAGAATCTTCCTTACAGAACAGCCGAAGCTTTTCCAGTGCTTCACTTGTAGGTGACATTTCTGAACCTTTCTTATCTCTTCCCATAAGCCATTCCCAAAAACTTGTAATCCACATTGTCAGGTATAGCCACAGCAATGATCCACTTCTCTGGTAGCGAATTATGTCTTAGTTACTTCTTGCTCATTGCTGGGACAAGTCCCAACACTCAAAATGAAGGAAGGAAAGGTTTATTTAGCTCACAATTCCTAGAGATTTCGGCCCATATTCGGCTGGCACAACGCTAAGTGGAACAGGACAGAGAGAATCCAGTTCATGGTGGCTGAACAGCAACAATCTCAACAGAAGCAACTGACCAACCAGGGCAGCAAACAGCAACAGAATGAGTCTGACTCTCTGTCTCTCTTTATATTACATTCAGGCTCTGCACCTCAGCCTATCTGCCTTAGATTACACCCGTAATCCCAGAAGGACTCAGACCCATAGTCCCATCAGTACTAAAACACACAATCCCATTGGATCATAAGTCAAATCTTAAACTCTAGAAGTCCCTGCCCCATGATTGCATGAGGCTTTGGGGGGACAACTAGACATAAACTATAACAGATGTAAAGGTGTAATGCAGCTTTTCCAATGATTTCTACAACATTTTATTCACAGATGAAATGTAGATTCATTTTTCAAATGTTATGCATAGTTTCTGACCTGGAAATTTTTCAAAATATAAATTATTTATGCCAAAGAAGTAAGATTTAGCCAAGTGTAATGGGACCTGAACTTGTGATTTTAGGAAACATAAACATGATTAATATAGCACAGGTAAAGTCACTATTTGCCATTCCAGCAAGTGAAAGGTACATTTGAGAATACATGAATATCAAAGTGTATGCCAAAACATGATTATGATTTTAATTTTAAAATGATCCATTCAATCTCAGTTGAACTTTTAATATGTCACATCTCGGCAGGAAAACTTGCAAATTTATTATGGTGGTCTCTGTTCCTGAAGTACCTGTGTTTTAATTACTTCCTTCAAAAAAAGAGATACTGGGACCAGCAAGACAGCTCAGTGGTCTGAAGCACCTACTTAGGCAAGCCTAGGCAACCACAGGAACCTTGGTTCAATCCCCAGCACCACATGCTGTTCCAGCCGCACCCCCAGGGCAGGCCGAGCCGGCCATAATATAAATAAATAAAGTTTAAGGGAGAGAGAGAGACAGAGACAGAGACAGAGACAGAGAGAGGTAGAGACAGAGAGAGATACTGAAGTATTTTGAAGATATCTAGGGCACATAGTGATAGAGTAGCTTCAATGCACAGCTGGATTTGGGGGGAGATGGTTCAGATCTACAAAAATACCAAGAACTCTACTGTACTCCAAGTCATAAATGTACATATCACAGATGACCCAGAAATCGTGATTGAAGGAAACAAGAGCTCGGGCAGAATTTCAGCAAAGACCCCAGCGTATAAACATGGTACTGGTCAGCAGCCACAGGTGGCTCTTGACTGTCCCGCTCAGGTCCCTGAGAAGGACATGTGACTTATTTTGGAGGGTGGCAATTGATTTTCTGTGGGAGCTGTGCCACATGAGAGAGAAGCCCATGACATGAAAACTTGTGCAAGCTAATGAAGGGACTACTGAAGGCCCACAGTCACATCTTGGGATCTTCTGCCAAAGAAAAACGGGGAAAAAGCCACCACGGAAGGTGGCAGCCACATCAATGTCTGGTTGTTTCAGAAGACAGCACTTGTGTATGTTGACCAGGGCGTCACATGTGGTATACAGCGCAGGTGTGCTAACCCTAATGTCGAAGGGGTGAATCCAAATCATTATCTCCATGTTAGTTTTAATTAGAGGCCATTTCTGGTGGCCAAGATATCGATATAAGACCCACAACATAGTTTCTTGGAGGTTCCCGGTGAGATTTTCCATGGCTTTCACAGAACAACAGAGCCTGAAGCAGTGATCTATGATAGCAGACTAGGAATTAGGTGACTGCGCTTCATAGACAAAGCCCTCAGCAGCTCTGGTGCTGGGAACAGCGACCTCCTGGGACTCCTGGCACCTGCCACTTGGTTTCTGCGGTTCTTCTCTTTGAATAGAGCACATCGTTATTTCAGATTTTTTTAAACTTATAAACATTGTTGTGCTTAATTAGTCCCCCAATTATGACTTATTTCTAAGAGCTACAAATGGCAATAGATAGAACTAATATTCCTATAAACCAAATTGCAATTTCATCTGGCTTGCAATTCAATTTTACAGGAAAAATCCCAAAGTCATGTAAGCCTAGCTGGTTACCACAGCCAACAGGCAAAATTAAGTGCTGGATTTAGTAAAAATGTGCGGTTGCAGGTTTTAGATCACCCATTTGTGTATTGCTTCATTTTATGGTCATAATAACCTAGTAAGAAGGACAGAAGCCAGGATCATTGTATCAATGAGCAAACAACTCGATTTAGACATGTTTCATGTGTTACTCAAGAGCTAATCATTAGCAGGTGCCCAAGTTATCTGACTGGACGTTCTGCTCTCTTCACAATGAAAACGGGATTGTTGCTACGTGTGTGTGTGTGTGTGTGTGTGTGTATGCATATATATATATATATATATATATATATATATATATATATATATACAAGCTATGATAGGGTTTGCATAGAAATACAAAAACAGAAATCTTGGTAAATGTATATGTGCACATACATGTAAATACCTATTTGTTTTCTATTTTTATACACACATTCTAGAAAGGAGAAACCTGTCTGCCTAACCTTCCTAACTCCAGCCTTATCCGGACACTAGGAGGAGACAGGAATCTAACATTTCCTTTGGAATCAGTGAGGAGTGGGAGGATGACCCCTCTGCCCTGTCTTTCTAGGAAGAAAGGCAGGAGGAAATAACTCTCCACCCTGGAAATACACAAAGCATGCGTCATCTGTTTTAATGTAATGTTCATAGTCTCTGCCATCTAGAGTCACTTTGCCTTGGAGAAATTTGGCAGAACAATTTCCAACTTCCACGTGTGGCACTTGGACTACTGAACGTTTTATTTAAATGGCCTTTCCTTTCAGCAAATTCTGAGTGTGAGGCTTCCTTCCACTTCTGCAAACTTCAGCCTGAACATAAAATAAAACTAAAATGGAAAAGGTATTAAGGCCACATATGATACCTCTGATGATATCTCTGATGATGATACCTGTTACATATAAAACATGAAAACATAAAGAGAAAGGGAAGATTTGTCTTTGGTGACTTAAATTTTCAAATCTTTTAGCCCTATTTTTATTACCAGCTAAATCTTCAGAATATTGAATTAGATATGTCAGTGCAGCATCGATGGGGCTTATGTCATTTTGATTTAGCACTTTAGCGAAGTGCTTTTGTACAATCACATCAACACACTCAGCTAGCTTTTGTCAAGGAAGGGCAAACACTTGAAATTTTGTCAGCCATTTCATTCTTCTTAAAAGGATCTTGGAGTCAAGAACAATAGGCAAGTATCCTTGGCTTCACTGATGTCTTTATTCCGATCTTTTCTTTCAGCACATTTTTACAGGCTCATGTGGACAAGTGCGGTTACATTAAGCTCCTATAAAAGGAAACTGAAAAATTCCACAATGAAGTTCTCCACTTGACTCAAGAGTGGAAACTGAATGATATTATCTTTCACTTGGAAATTCATTTATAATAGTAACAGGTGCGCTCAAGCCAGGCTTGGGTTAAAAATGAATGGGGAGAAAGTACAGTCACAGTTGGGCTCAGATGTGATCAAATTTAACACGAGTAGAGCAGAGAGTCGGACAGAGAAATGAGATCTTGGATAGATTAATGCCACAGATCTCATTAAGTAGCACAGAAACTAAATAGTAGCCTGCTCAATTATGTTTTAAAGTGAAAAAGCATATATTGGGGAGGGACCACAAATTTTAATTGCTGATCACATACATAAATGGTAATCTTTATTCACATTTCTCAAAGTAAATAAACACTCAGAGATAGTTTAATCCTCTGCTGACTAATAACCATATTACAAGTATTAATCATAAAAGTCAATTCCTAGAAGTAGCACGGCCATGCTTTTTTTTTTTTCAAGCTATCAGTATTTTATGTGATTTCATTGCAAAGATAGAAATATTCTTAACTATTTTCCTTCCTTTACATAGAGAGGGTGACTCTCAGAGCTTAGCAAGCCATCCTGTGAGGAATCTTTGGAAGCAGACACTAGTAGTCCACCTAGGCAGGAATGTCATTACCTCTCTGTTGCCAGAAAGGGTCGCATGGTGCTCCTGTGGAAATGACTATAGCAAATGATTTCAGATAATTCAATTATAAAAGACAAAGTTCATGCAGCTTATGATTTAGAGTGTCCAGTTCATGGCTGAGTGAATGTGTTGCTTTGGCATTCTAGTAAGATTGTTGGAAAACAGTGGTACAAAGTGTTTGAGGAAGCATAAGCTAGGGAGTATACAGGGGAGGGAGAAGGGCTGGGTCTCACTATCCCCACAGGGAGTGTGTTCTCAGTGACCTGAGCACCTACGACCAACCCCCAATTCCTAAAGGTTTCCCCATTTCTCAATAGAACCACACTGGAACCAAGCCTTTAACACATAGGTTACTGAGGAACTTCCACATTTAAACTAGGGGTTGAAAGAATGCCTCCATAAGAAATGTATTTGTGGGCCACAGACTGACCTCCTCATTCTCTGCTCTATCCACCCTGGGGCACCTATAAGACATGTGGGAGAGAATTCCTGTTCCACATGGCCCATCAGACTGACCTCCTCATCCTCTGACCCCATCTGTCCCAGGTATGTCAAAGGGGCATAATTAGATGGAACTTAAGTGAACTAAATTAAATACAGACTCCCAATTTAATATCTGCTTAGTGACACAGACATAAGGATTACTCTTATTGTGTAAAATGCAAACTCGTTAGTTACAAAAGCTTGTCAACTGCTAAATATCACTACTCACTATTACTGTTCCTAACTATAGTTCTGTAAATACAAAACTATAACTTCCATAACCATATAATCTCTTTTGGGTAAGAATTATACTAAAGGTATAATTGCACCAAGCTCTACATCAACAAGCAGAGGAGAGTGCTATAAACAATTACAAAGGTAAAAAGCAGAATTCAGTCTCAGGACATGAACCCATCCAGAACACAGGAGACACTAACATAGAAGAAAATGGGAATTACACAGCTGAAATATCTGAATTAATAGAGTCTGAAGTAAAGAAAGAACTTCAGAAAAGTAAAGAGGAAATCATATTAGAAATAACCTCTAAAGTAAGAAATAAAAAAAGAAAGAAAGAAGAAAAAGAAAAGAAAACTCTGAATTAATAGCATCTAAAGAAACAACTACAGAATGGCATAGAGGAAATCAGATCAGAAATAACTTCTGAAGCAAAAAAAAAAAAAAAATCTCTGAATTAATAGCTTCTGAAGTAAAGAACCAACTGCAGAATGGTAGAGAGGAAATCAAATCAGAAATAATTTCTGAAGCAAAAAAAGAAAGGACAACCATAATGAAAGAATAACTGCTTCTGAAGAAGACATAAAAAATTGGGAGAAGGGGCTGGGGAGATAGCTCCGAGGCACAAGTGCCTGCCTGGCAAGTGCAAGGTCGTGAGTTTGAACCCCAGTCCTGGAAAAAAAATAAATAAATAAATAAAAAATAAAAAATAAAATAAAAAATAAAAAATTGGGAGAGATTAGAAAAACTTTAGACTTCTTGAATGAACAATACAGGAAATGAATAGATTGCATGAAGCAGACTCAAAGAGATGCACAGGGACTTAGAACCTCAATGACAGTTAGCAAAGCTGTCTGAATGAAAGTAAAGATAGAGCTTCAGATCTTAAAGACACTGTAGCAGCTAGTGAAGAGGTAACAAAGGACCTCTTAAAAACAACTAGGATGCAGGAAAAAAGAATTCAACATCTACAAGACAATGTAAAGATGAATAATGTGAGACTAATAGAAATCAACAAGAAAGGATATAAAAACTGTGAAGTCAAGAAGAGCATGCAGCAGAGTTCTTCAAGTCCTTCATGAAAACAAATTACAGCCCAGACTGCTACACCCTGCAAAACTCTCTTTCAAGTTTGATGGAAAAGTAAAATACTTTCATGACAAAGAACAAAAAAGTTCGATGTGGTGGTGCATACCTGTAATCCCAGCACTTGGGAAGTTAAAGCAGGAGGATCAGAGCGAGGTCGAGGCCAACTTGGGCTACAAAAGGGAGCTCAAGGCCAGCCTGAACTGTATAGCAACACCCTGTCTCAAAAAGACAAAAAAAAAAAAAAAAAAGAACAAATAAAGAATTTCAGGACGGCAAAGCCGACCCGACACAGACAACTAAAAGATATTCTACATAGGGACCAAAATGACCAGAACTCCACAAATGAGAAAGGAAAGAAACCAAGAGGGCAAACCATTAAACACAGGAGATAAAGGGGTGACAGACAGCAGTAAATAACATAGCGATCACCAATCAATACATCTCAGTTATAACCATCAATGTAAAAGGTCTCCATTCACAATTAAAAGAAATACACTGGCACAGTGGATTAAGAAGGAAAATTGGACAATATGCTTTATACAAGAAACACACTTAACTCATAAAGAAATTCATAGGATGAAAGTCAAAGGACAATAAAAGATACTACATGCCCCAGCACCTCTAAAAAGAGGTGTAGCAACCCAACTCTAAGACAGTCTCAACTTCAAACCAAGAATGATCAAGTGAGATAAAGAAGGCCACTACATACTGTTTAGGGGAAAAATTCAAGAGAAGAGATAACACACATAAATATATATACACCCAACATGGGAGCACCCAGCTATATAGGACAAGTCTCAATAGACATGAAAATTCTAATATCCAATACCACAATCCTAATACGAGACCTTAACACACCCTTATCCCAAAAAGATAGGTCAAGGAGACAAAAAGCTAGCAAAGAAATAACAGAACTGAATCAGTACTTGGAACAACTGGACTTCGTGGACATGTACAGAGTATTCCACCCGGCCACTTCTGAATACACATTTTTTTAATTGCTCATGGCAGATTTTCTAAAACGCACTACATACTAGTCCATAGGTTGTGCTTATGTATATACTAGAAAACAAAAAGTATCCCATGCATATTATCTGACCACAGTACAATGAAACTGGAAATAAACGACAATAGAAACGACAAAAAAAAAAAAAAACATAATACATGGAAAATAAACAGCATCCTCCTCAGCCACCAATGGATTATGGATGAAATTAAACAATATCTACAATTTAATGAATATTCAGACACAACTTACTAGAATTTATGGGATGCAATGAAAGCAGTTCTTAGAGGGAAATTTATAGCTTTGAACTCACACATTAAGAACACCGCACAGGAACAGATAAATACTCTGACGCTACACCTCGATCATCTAGAAAAGGAAGATAACCAAACCCAAAGTCCAAAATGGGAGGAAATCATAAAGATTAGAGTAGAAATTAATTCATTCAAAATGAAGAAAATGATACAAAGAATTAACAAATCAAAAACCTGGTTCTTTGACAAATTCAATAAAATTGATAAGCCCCTAGCTAACCTTATCAAAAAGGAGAAAGAAAAAACTCAAATTCAAGAAATAAGAAATGAAAAGGGTGAAATTACCACAGACCAAGTGAAGATTCAGAAGATCATTCTTAGCTACCTTGATAATCTTTACTCTCACAGAATTAAACAGACAGATGAGATAGACAGATTCTTAGAAAGGTACAAATTACCAAAACTGAATCAAGAAGATATAAGAATGCTCAACAATCCAATAACAGCCAATGAAATACAAAATGCAATTTAAAAAAAAAATCTCTTGAGAAAAAAAAGTCCAGGTCCTGATGGATTCACAGTTGAATTCTACAAGAAATTTACAGAAGATATAATCCAAATACTCTTCAGACTCTTCAAGGAAATACAAAAGGAAACCATCCTCCCAAAATCATTCCTGAAAGCAAGTACTGTATTGATATCCAAACCAGAAAAGGATGCAACTAAAATAGAAGCGCAGGCCAATCTCTCTCATGAGCATAGTTGCAAAAATCATCAACAAAATCTTTACAAATAGAATGCAGCAAATAGTCAAGATGATACATCATGACCAGGTAGGACTTATCCCAGGGATACAAGGATGGTTCAACATACACAAATCTATAAATGCAATACACTATATCAATGCAGCTAAGTCCAAAAATGACATGATCATCTCAATTGATGTAGAAAAGGCTTCTGACAAAATCCAACACTCGTTCATGTTCAAAGCCCTATAGAAAATTGAAATAGATGGCCTTTACGTCAAACTCTGATGAAAGCCATTTATGAAAATCCAAAGGCTAACATAATTCTAAATGGGGAAAAACTGAAGTCTTTTACTCTCAGATCTGATACAATATAAGGGTGTTCTCTATCAGAACCCCTATTCAATATAGTTCTGGAATAATTAGCTAGAGCCATTAGACAAGAAAGATAAATAAAAGGAATAATAAGAAGAAAAGAAGAAGTTAAACTATCATTATTCACAGATGACATCATACTCTACTTCAGTGGTTCTCAACCTTTCTAATGCCATGACCCCGCAATACAGTTCTTCATGTTGTGGTGACCCAAAACCAAAAAATAATTTTAGTGGCTACTTTAAAACTGTAATTTTGCTACAGTTATGATTCAGAATGGCTTTATGCAACCCCTGTGTTTTGGTCATTCGACCCCCAACGGGGTTGCAATCCACAGGTTGAGAATTGCTGCTCTACGTAGAAGCCCCAAAACACGAGTGCAGCAGCTAGCCCGACTCCACCTCGGACCTGCCCGCCTGCCACCCCAGCCGGGACTTGCAGTGGCCATAGCACACATCCATTCCCTGACTCATCAACAGCCTGAGTTCCAATTCCAGCCATCTTCCTGACTGGGCCTCACGACAGCCAGGTAACAACTCTCTCAGCCTGCACTCATCCCCCGACTCCACAACTGCTGGAACCCCGACTCCAGCCACTGTCTCCACAAGACCACCAACCATCACCACACTGCTGACCACCATCCCGACCCATGTGGCCTCGTGGTAGCCAGCCACCTGAGCTCCAACTCGCAGCCAGGCACATCTGGAAGGGAAGAAGCTTAGTGGATCCAGACCCAAATTTCCATAGGCATTAACTACATAAGTGCATCAAAGTGCAGAGATCACTGCTATTAAAAATGATAAGGCAAAGGAGCAAGATCCAATCTCAGGTCCCAAGTCCACCCAAAACAAATACAGGAGACACTCACATGGAAGAAAACGGGAATCATACAGATAAAATCTCTGAACTGGTAGCATCTGAGGTAGACAGACAAGGGCAGAAACATATAGAGCAACTCAGATCAGAGATAACATCTGAAGTAAAAACAAATGCATGAATAAATAGACTCTGAAGTGGAAAAACAACTACAGAAACATAGAGGAAACCAGAGCAGAAATAACCTCTGAAGTTAAAAAAGGCCTCTCTAAATTAATGGCATCTAAAGTAGGTGAACAACTACAGAAAGGTAGAGAGGAGAACAGAGCAGAAATAATCTCTGAACTACAGAGAGAAAGAATAACTATAATAAGAAATTTAAATACCACTAAAGAAGACATTGATAAGAAATCAAGCCGGGCGTGGTGGCGCATGCCTGTAATCCTAGCACTCGGGAGGCTGAGGCAGGAGGATTGGTGCGAGTTCGAGACCAGCCTGGGCTACAAAAGTGAGCTCAGGACCAGCCTCAACTGCA
>PVJA010055690.1:0-11076 GCA_004027025.1 Myocastor coypus | reverse complement strand
AACTTTCAAAGAAAAGAAGGGGGAAAAGAAAAAAAAAAGTAATGTGGATTTATTTATTTTATTTTTTATTTTTTATTTTTTTTTTTGCCTTTTTGAGACAGGGTCTCACTATGCAGTTCAGGATGGCCTTGAGCTCAGTTTTGTAGCCCAGGCTGGTCTTGAACTCTCACCAATCCTCCTGCCTCAGCCTCCCAAGTGCTGGAATTACAGGCGTGCGCCACCACGCCCAGCTGTAATGTGGATTTAGAAAGGTTAATGTTTAATTGTTTGATCAATCTTATATACCTATATGTATTAATCTAAACTGATCTGATGATGAAAACATGTAATATAACCATTGTTAAATTTAAACAATAAAAAAAAAAAAAAAAAGATAGCTCACCAGATTAAGGTACCTGCTTAGGCAAATGCAGTGACAGGGTTTAATCCCAGGTGGGCCTAACAGCCCAACCCCTGGGGCACAGTGACTAAGCATGGGAGTGGAGGCACAGGTCTATAATCCCAGTGCTTGGGAGGCTGAAAACAGGAGGATCACCACAAGTCTGATCTGTGTAGTAAGACTCTGTAGACCCTATACTAAATAACATTTTTAAAAATTTGTTATTTAAGGGAGCTGGGGAGATAGCTCCGAGGCACAAGTGCCTGCTGGGCAAGTGCAAGGTTGTGAGTTTGAACCCCGGTCCCACAGGAAAAAAAAAAAAAAAAAAAAAAGAAAAATTGTTATTTAAAGAGACTAACTGAGCTGGGCAGGATGGCTCAGTGGTCTAAAGCACCTGCTTAGGAAAGCTTAGGCGGCTGCAGGGACCATGGTTCTATCCCCGGCACCACATGCTGTGCCAGCCCTGCCCTTGGGAAAGGCTGAGCCGGCCATAAAAATAAATAAACAAACAAACAAAAGTCCTGAAACAAGAAAAAAAAAATATTAAAAGACTAACTTTAAATTGAGAGGGTTTTATTAGCTAGATTACCAAGAAAATAAAGAAAACCTAAATTACTAAAGTTTGGTATGACAGTAGACACATTACCATCAGTTTTACATAACTATCCTCATAGGAGAGAGAATACTATGGACAAGTATATGCCAAACAATCAGTCTAGATGAAACAGACAAATATCTAGAGACTACTAAGTCTGACTCCAGAAGAAATAGGAATCCTAAACAAGCGTATAAGCAGAAAAGAGATTTTTGATTTAATCAAAATATGCCCTCAAAAAAGACCAAGGCAAGATAGCATCTACTAACATTTTTATAAAAAATTTAATACCAATCCTCCTAAAACTCTTCCAATAAATAAAGGAGAAAACAGAAGAGCTTTTCAAGTCACAGCTTTTCAGGTAGAGAATACCTGCAAATCTCTCTGTTTTATTTCCCAGGTCTTATGCAGATCACTGAAGTATAAATGAGACTTCTTCAAAGGCAACTTGTACTTTTCTTTCTGATGCACCAAGAAGGCTTTTCCTAAAAGGTGCCTTCTCTTTGCTGGTAGACTCTGGAATGAATGTCATTACTGTCAAATGTTTTAAAAAATCTAGAGAAACTGCTTTCTTCTAGGGCACTTTCTTTCTTTCCTTTTTTTTTTAGTACAGGGTCTATAGGATCTCACTACACAAATCCAATCATTGTGATCCCCCTGTTTTCAGCCTCCCTACCACTGGGATTACAAGCCCACCACCACATACAGTCTCAACTATCTCAGTACACCCTGGGGGCAAGGCCAGCAGGCACAGCAGGGATCAAACCCTCACACTGGGTCTTTGATCTACTGAGCTATTTGGCCCGCCCTCTTCTAGGGCACTTTTCACAGCTTTTTCTTGCCCTAGCTCTTACAGTCACTCTTATAATGTGAAGGTCAAGACCCCTGTTGGGTGCTTCATCCCCAGCTCCCAGTCATAGAGCACCTTCCTATTTTCCACAGTACATTTTATGGTTGGAATGTGCTTTCACAGAACCAGTTCTGTTTTTGTTGTATTTATTTATTTATTTATTTATTTATTTATTTATTTTCTTGTTTTAGAACCTTTATTTGTTTATTCACTCATTTTTATGGCTGGCTCAGCCCGCTCCAAGGGTAGGGCTGGTGCAGCATGTGGTGCCAAGGATCGAACCATGGTCCCTGAAGCCGCCCAAGCTTTCCCAAGCAGGTGCTTTAGACCACTGAGCCATCCCGCCGGGCCCCCAGTTCTGCTTTTGACTGCATTTCTGTGGTATTATTTTATCGTAGGCTTCTTTAAAACTTCTCCATCCTTCAGTCTCAAACCCATATACACTAATTCAGTCTTTTGTATACAGCCTGCTGATATATCTGATTAAACCTAAAGGAGGTCTTCTTATGCTTACCTTTCTCTTTTTTGGTCTTTCTTTTTGTAGTTACTGGAAAACCAAACCTGGACTTTTGACACTAAGCCCTATCTCCAGTCCTTTTTTAGGTTTTATTTTGATACAGACTCTTGCTAAGCCACTAAGTTGCCCAGCCTAGGAAGGAACTTGCAATCATCCTGCTTCAGTGTTCCAGAGTACTGGGATTATAGGCATGTGCTGCCATGTTCATTTACCTTTGAGAAAATACTCTAGTGGCCAACTGTTTGCTGAATTCCATCTTTCATTTGGCTGTTGTTTCTTTTAGTTACCAAGTCTAGTTTCTAACCTACCTTCTCGGTGGCTCCTCAGGGTTGGAGCTTCTGTTGTACAGTAAATTTTCATTAATCTTTAAAAAAAATAAAAGTAAAGGAGAAAATATTTCCAAATACATTTTGTGTACTACAGTCAGATGACATCACAAGGAAACTACAGACCAAATCTCTTGTGAATGTAAATAAAAAATTTCTCAATAGAATACTAGTAAACCAGACTACCTCAATGCTAAAACCAAGTGAGTTTTATCCCAGAAATGCAAGGCTGGTTCAACATATGAAAATCAAGCAATGGAAATGTAACAATTAAATGAATGGGAAAAAAATACATCAGAAGGTCAACTGGTGCAGAAAACACATTTGACAAATTCCAACTACCTTTCATTCTAAAGTCAGCAAAGCAGGAAAGGAGAACTTCATTAACCCGATAAAAGTTCTCCATAAAAAAAATCCATAAATATCATACTTACTAGAGAAATATTGAAAGCTTCCCCCCCCAGGAGGAGAGAAGAAAAACATAATCTACTCTCACTTTTTTGCTATATCATAGCACTGTAAGTTCTATCTAAGGCAACAAAACAATAAAAAGTAACAAAAGGTATCAGATTTGAAAGGAAGCCACCTATCCTCACAGATGACATAATTTTATATCTATAATATTCTAGAGAACACTGTAGAGCAATAAATGAATTTACTAAAGTTGCAAATAAAAGACCAACAAACAGTAAGCTATATTACTGTATCTGTGTGTCCCATCTTTGTTCTACCTATGAATGTAAAAATGAAGTTTTGTTTTGTTTTGTTTTTTTGCGGAACCAGGGATCAAACTCAGGACCTTGCACTTGCCAGGCAGGCACTTGTGTCCCTGAGCTATCTCCCTGGTCCCTAAAAATGAAGTTTAATAATAACTGTAGTTACAGGGTCCAGCAAGATGGCTCAGTGGTTTAAAGTGCCTGCTTAGGCAAGCTTAGGCAACTGCAGGGACCTGGTTTGACTGCCCCCCAACACCGCACCATATGCTGCACCAGTCCCACCCCCAGGGCAGGCTGAGCCAGCTATAATAATTTTTTTAAAAATTATAGTTACAAAAGCATAAAAAGGGGTGCAGTAAGCACCTACCTGGCAAGCACAAGGTTCAAAGTTTGATCCCCAGTACCATATGCCATACTGCCCTGTAACTCAGGTGTACCTTGCTGGCCCCAAAACCAGGCAGGGTGACACACACCTATAATTTCAGAGCTGGAAAGGCTGAGACATGACAATCACTAAGAGTCCAAGCTGCATAGCAAGACTCTGTACCAAAATAAATACCTAAAATATGAAAAATAAGACATTCAAGACAAAGAATAAACTTAATCAAGGAGATATGGGACTAATACAATGAAAACTTCAAAATAATGCACTAGCTGAACACCTAAATAGATGTAGGCCTCCACTGATCTCTTGGAATACCCCAGGGAGAAACAGCAGCAAGCATGAGGAAAAGATAGACAAAAAGACAAGTGCTGCATCAGGTGGTAACCCAAAACCACACTGTCAAAGTGACTCCCAGAACAATAGTAGAGGCATTTATTTATACCTTTGCAAAATTAGTATCATGTGACACAAAGTCACCTACTAATAGTGGACATTAACCAGGCAGGACGCTTTTTATGCAACTGAAGTAGCTTGACTGCTTTAGGTACTCAGATCTAGTCCTGCTCTCACATGTTTGACAAATTTCTAGTTTCAGTCCCTCTCAACAAATAGGCAAATGTCCTGTATTATAAAATAGAATATATAATTTTAAGATGGTAATACTCTATGAAGTTGATACAATTGTTAAAACTTTTTAATTGTTTTCTGATCCTAAAATTCAGTCTCAAAAAACTCAATAGTCAACACAATCTTGAAAAGAACAAATCTATAGGATTCAACACTTCCCAATCTTAGAGGTAAAAAGCTACACTACTAGAAAAGAGAGGGAATAAAAATGAGTGTCCTGGGCCAGCCAGCCAGCTCAGCAGAGTAAAGCACCTGCTTAGGCGAATGCAGGGACCAGGTTTTGATCCATGACATGAAGTGCAGGCCCTGCCCCAGGGCACAATGAGACAGTGATTAAGACCAGGTGTGATGGCACATACCTATAATGCCAGCACATGAGGGTTTGAAAATAGTAGAATCACCATGAGTCCAATCTGTGTAATGAGACCCTGTAGATTCTGTACTAAATACATTAAAAAAAAAAAGTCTTTTGGGTATAAAATTTTTTTTTTTTGCTGTTTTGAAAATGTTCTGGAGGGGCCCGGCAGGGTGGCTCAGTGGTCTAAAGCGCCTGCTTAGGAAAGCTTAGGTGGCTGCAGGGACTGATGGTTCGAGCCATGGCACCAAATGCTGAGTCGACCATAAAAATAAATAAATGTTCTGAAACAAGAAAAAAAAATGTTCTGGAATTAGATAATGGTGATTTGCACAAATGCTAATGTTTTATAAACAATGAATTGAAACAGTGAATTGTTGAAGTGGTGAGTTTTATAATTTTAAAAAGTTTATAGAAAATAGCAGTTTACAACCCAAAAGTGAAGATGCGAAATAACTAGAACTCTTATAGATTGCTGGTTATAGCTTTTCTACTGTCAAACATTCATTTAACATCTGATTCAGCAATTCCAAGAGAAATAACACATTCAAAAAAGATATGCATAAAAATGTTCACAGCAGCTTTATTTACAGTAGCCCTATGCTAGAAATAATCCAAATACCTTTCAACAGGGGAAGGGACAGATACATACAGATATATATGTGAATATGTGTGTATACATATATACCATAGCCAGTAGAAAACAATGAATAATATATGTAATGTGACTAAATCATCAAGATATGCTGTGCAACATAGTTGCGATACACAAGGTATGTTTTTATTTTTTTTACTTTTATATTTATTTATTTTTATGTTTATTTTTATTTTTTGTTAATACAGAGTCTCACTATGCAGTTCAGACTTCTAATGATCTTCCTGTCTCAGCCTCCCCAGTTCATGGATGACCATGCCAACCTTAGGGGCTAGCACAGTGTGGGGCCAGTATGGCATGCGATACAGGGGATTGAACCCAACCAGGTCCTTGTGCTTGCGAGGCAAGTGCTTAGTTGGCCAAGCTATCTCCCTAGCCAACCCCCTTTTAAAAAAAAAAAAAAAAAAAGAAAAAAGGGCCTCACTATATAAAGCAGGCTGGCCTTGAATGCACAGTAATCAGTGCTGAGAAAACAGGTGTGCGACATCATGCCTCACTGTAGTTTTGTTTATTTAACTGCAAAATAGGCTAAATTATTCTGTAATAACAGAAATCTGAACGGTATTACTGAAAAAAAGGGAGATTAGAAAGCAGAATGAAGTATCAGTTGACTAACAGAAATGTTCTACATCTTAACTGGATGATGATATAAATATATTTGTTAGAGTTCATTAATATGGATGCTTAAGGTAAGTGTATTGTATATGGGTCAAGGGCATCAGAAATTCTTAAAGTTTACATGATGAACTTTTGTGGGTCTCATAGTGACCCATATCATTATAGGTACTCAACACAGAAAAAAACAGTCAATAGGGTTAGTAGAACATTTTATTGCCATGGCTAAATACTATGGATTTAGTGCTATCTATCCTAAAGGAACTAACAAAGAGCCTGTAATTATCATCTATAATACCACCTGTAGATATCACAGGAGCCTCTCAATCATATTTTCTCACAGAGATCCACTCCCATTCCCCATCTTTTATAATTCGCTATACTGTAAAGATCTAATAATGCTGAGTGTACCTTGTTTTCCTAGCTCACTCTGACAAGGACTCTAAAGGCACTGCCACTAGCCAGTTCTATTTTTCATATGCTATTCTTCAAAATCAAGAACTTACACCTCAGCCAGGCGTGGTGGCGCACGCCTGTAATTCCAGCACCCGGGAGGCTGAGGCAGGAGGATCGGTGTGAGTTCGAGACCAGCCTGGGCTACAAAAGTGAGCTCAAGGCCAGCCTGAACTGCATACTGAGACCCTGTCTCAAAAAGACAAAAAAAAAAAAAAAAGAACTTACACCTCAAGGAATGGTAGGCCCTCCAATTGACCAGACTAATGAGACTATATAAAATATGCTAATTAAATAACAGCAACAAAACTTACCTCAAAAGTAACATGTCAATAGTTAACAAATGAATCAAATAGGAATAATACTGAAGGCCAGTGGTGAGCAGAAGATAAAGGCTGAATCTAAGCTTCATTGCTATATGTAGGACAAACAATTGATAACCAGGGGGAAAGACTTAAGCAAAAACAGAAATAAAGGGGCTGAGGTTATAGCTCAGCTCAAGGTTCTGAGCTCCTACTTCCAAAAACAAATCACACTAAACAGAAACAGAAGAGAAAAGCGGCAAATATTGCAAAAGAATTAATTTGTCTAGACTCTACAATACAGAACCTGTGCTTGGAAGATCAGGATACAGCTCAGAAGTACAGTGCCTACCTGGCAAGTGCAAGGCTTTGAGAAGAGAGAGAGAGAGAGAGAGAGAGAGAGAGAGAGAGAGAGAGAGAGAGGAAGAAGAAAAAAGACCAAAAAAAAAGTTTTTTGTACTTGGATATGTGTGATATCATTTTTAAAAAAGCATATTATGTCTCAACTAATAATTACACTATGTTGTAGAGTAGACTGAGCTGAGCAAATTCTAACTTCATTTACAAATGAAAAAATCTAAAATTTATACAAGGTCATAAAACTATAGTGCCAGTATTGAATGAAATTTATTTACTTTTTGAAATTCACAACCAAATGTTTATCTAATCAGACCATGATCTGTTGAATGTTCTCCCATTTTACTTAGTAGAACTATTTACACAAGTTTCTTATACAAACAACACTTCCCCATTTGTTTCTTCCTCAACATAACCCGTTTCTCAGAAGGATTCTTCTCAGGCACATTTTCAAGTTTGCCAATGAACTTCTTCATTGTGATGACAGGTATAGTTTCTATTTTTATTGGTCACAGGTAAAAGATTTGCAGTCCAATGACATTTTTTAAAAAACCTAATCTGAGTAAAGAATACAGATTTTTCCCATAACCTCAAAACTTCCCAAAGATCCAATCTTCTCCTGTCACTACACTTTACAATGTTTTCTAACAGGAGACATAATCCATCTCAATGTCAAGTCCATCATTTTTATCTAGCACTTGCCTTCACCATCTATTCAAAGTCTCATTAAGAACATCAACAACTTCCACACCAAAATTAAGACCCATTATTCAAGACTTTACCTTTTTAGACTGTTTTGGAGATGGAGGTACTACCAAGGTTCACTAGAACTAATGAGCTCTCTTACTCTGTGCCAAGCAATATACCAAGATTTCAAAAATGTTCTACTTAATCTTTGCAACAGCTCTAACTTTACATTAGCTCTAAACCATATTACCCCTTTTCACAGATTAAAATTGAGGCTCAAAAGTAACTAAAGTGATACAAGTGAAACCTGAATGGCAGGGTTTATAATTCTGTGACTTCTGATCAAAAGTTTTATCCCAAGTTCTCTTCTCATCTCATCTCTGTGGCCTTTTTTCCATCTCTTTCACTCTCACTTCATCATCTTCTGCTCATTACTTCATTTCATATACTGTCCGGGACAATTTCAATTTCTCCACAGCTTTACCTATGTTCTATATTAATGACTCTCAATTTTTTAATAAACACAAAAATCTTTTGCTCACTCCATAATTTTTATTTTTAAAATATGTTTTTTCCCAAATTAAATTATAATATTGTACACACATGCACCCAGCCTACCCTTCTCACAACCTCCACGATCTGTTAACCTCTTACTCATGACCCAAGACGGAGATCAACCAGTACAAAATATAAGTGACTTTGCAAAAAATTTATCCTCCTGTTCTGTCTTCCAGACTCGCCTCCTGAGTTACACCCATCTCCAACAGTCTAAGAAACAGGCGGCATAATTGATAAACATAGTCCCATGACTGTCACTCCAGTGTGTTCCGCCTTAACCCGTCCAAAAGAAAATTATCATTTTCCTTGTCACACCTGACCATGTTTTTGTGTTTTCCATTTCCTCTAAAGGTGTCACGGCCTGGCAGGATGGCTCAGTGGTCTAAAGCGCCTGCTTAGGAAAGCTTGGGCGGCTGCACCATCCCTGGCACCACATGCTGCGCCAGCCCTGGGCAGCCTGGACTGGCCATAAAAATAAATAAACAAAAGTTCTGAAACAAGAAGAAAGAAAAGAAAAGAAAGATGTCACAATCCTCCCTGGTCTGTGCTGTAAGATGCTATCTGCAAAATGATTAATATCGACTCTGCTGCCCCATGCGTACTCATTGGGGCCAGGAGTAAGTAATGTGAAATAGTACAAGACAACAAGCAGGCAGAAACAACGAAATACAACTTTATGAAGCATGTTTCCACTCATGAAACGAAGTGACAATATTTCACACGCGTGTCGCTGAGCTCCTTACAGCAAGCCCCCTGTCCCGTTTCTCCGTCTCTCAGTGCGCGCCCCGCCCACACCCACAGAAGCAGCCCTGCCTGAGCCAGGCCCGGGCCCGCGCGCTCGCACGTCGTACCTGGAGAGCAGCGGCGGAGGCACAGCTGCAGACCAGCCGGTAAGGGCGGCCCCTCGGTGGCGTCACTCTGGTTCACGACCTCGGCCAAGCCCGGACGCCTCCAGGCCGCGCCGGCAGCAGAACAGCAGGCGAGGAGCGGAGGCTGAGGAGCGCTTCGCGCGTGGAGGTGGAGCGGGACAGGGGCGGAGCCGGGGCGGACAGGAGGCGGAGCTTAGGCTCGCGAGGGGTAGGGGCCGGCGGAGGAAGACGCGGCCGTGAAGGGCGGGGGCGCACGGCACGGGAGGTGGAGCTGCGCCGCGAGCGCGAAATAGCGAGAAGTCGCGGAGCGCGAGAGCCGGGCAAGGAGTCGAGGGCGGGTTTGCGCAGAGCGGGCGGGGCGGGCATGGGGGGGCTGCGCGCGCAGCCAGAGGAGGCGGGGCGTGCGTAAGGCGCCGCGGCCGCGTGACGCGTTTTCAAATCTTCAACCGCTGTAGCGCTGTCGACTGTTTGCTCCTCTTTCTCCGCCGCGACTCTTTCGTACTCTCGGTCAGCGGGTCCGGCCCTGCCCCGCGTGGAAGCTGCCCCGTCCGCCGGCCGGAGAAGCCTGCTCCCCGCCCGGACCCAGCATGTAGTGCCGGGCGACTGCCATGAACCGCGGCGCCATGAGGATCCACAGCAAAGGGCCGTTCCAGGGTGAGTCCCTCCTCCGCGGGCCTTTAACCCCCTCCTTTGCCGGGCCGCTCGCGCAACCTGCGGGCGCTCGCGGGCTTGGGCTCCGAGGAACCGGTTCTGGCCCGGCCCGGCCCGGCCTCTCTTGGTCCCGAGTCCGGCGACTGGATTTTGTTTTTTTAAACTTAATTTGCTTTCACTCCTACCTGAAGGGGAGGTATTCGAGACACACCCATTGTTGGTTATGCACAAACAGGAAAACGCTAATCATTTCATTTAAAACTTTTCAGCATCTGAAGTCTTTCGTATGCATGTAACCAGCTAAAAGATTGTGTTCTAAGAGTTTACAGCAGTTGATTATATCGTAGGTGTTTTCAGTGAAAATAATAAAACGATGACAGTCCTTAACGGACCTTTAAGTTCTTAATGAAACTAGAGCAGTTTCCAGCCCTTGGTAAATCGTTCTGGATAGGTGTGTATTGCTGAGTGTTGAACATTTTAAGCATCAATTTTGAGTGTTCACCGAAATACCACAAAGTCGATAAATATTTGAATAAATACCTCCATGAACTGTACATCTTAAAAGGCTTTGAGGAAAAGTCTTAATAATTCAGTGACTTAATCCTGTTGATCCAACTCTTTTCTGATAGAAAGCAGGGCACTTTTACACTAAGTAGTAATGAAATAATATTTAAATGTTAATAGCTTAAACTGGTGTGATAAGGCTTTTTCCTTTTGTGATATTATTACAAAACTAAAACTCATCTGTAAGAAAGGATTAATTCTAAGCTTTTTTTAAAATACAGGTGCAATTCAAGTCAAAAATGAAAAGAACAGATCGTCTTTGAAATCTCTTAAAAGTAATAACAGATCAGAAAAATCCAAATATAAGCCACTCTGGGGAAAAGTATTTTACCTGGACTTACCTTCTGTTACCTTATCTGAAAAACTGCAAAAGGACATAAAGGATCTAGGAGGGGTAAGTGAAAATTATACATTAACCAAAAAAATAAAAGTTGATAACTAGTGCTTTCTGATAGGTAATTATTTAAAATTTTGATTTTGAGGTATTTATAACCAGCCATCTATTACACCAAACTTAATTTTTTTAGCTGTTTTTCATTATGGAACACCATTTGGAGACAGGAGTACATTTAGCATGCCACAGAATTCAGTCCCAAAGCAAAAAAAAAAAAAAAA
>PVJA010055689.1:0-11083 GCA_004027025.1 Myocastor coypus | reverse complement strand
CAAAAAAAAAAAAAAAAAAAAAAAAAAATTAAAAAGCCGTCTGGGGAGGTAGCTCAGTACAAAGGCTCTGGTTTCATTCTCCACTACCACAAACAAATAAAACCAAAAAAACCCCACAAGCGCGTGTGCACACACACACACACACACACACACACACACACGCACACACACACACACACGCACACACACACACCAAAAGTTACAAATCATCAGCAACAACAACAATAACATCGATGATGGGATTCATGGAATGGAAATGTATAGGATTTCAGAATGCTATGGAAAACTTCTGAGAAAAGCACAGCTTTATTGGAAGCTATTTGTTTAAATAACTAAAGTCACAATCCCCTTCCCCTTGCTCATGCCTTTGATCCCAGCACTCTGGAGGCTGCTTTGGTAAGATCTCTTGAACCCATGAGTTGGTGACCAGCTGGGACAGCATAATGGAACTCCCATTTTGAATATAAAAATAAATAAACCACTGTTGAAAACCTCCAGATGGGCATTTCTAACACATGTCTGCTTAAATGATCACTACACAAAGTTCAATTACTTTCTATAACCTATAAGAAATTATATTGCAGGGGCCCAGCGGGATGGCTCAGTGGTCTGAAGCGCCTCCTTGGGAAAGCTTGGGCGGCTTCGGGGACCATGGTTCGATCCTCGGCACCACATGCTGTGCCAGCCCTGCCCTCAGGATGGGCTGAGCCAGCGATAAAGATGAGTGAATAAACAAAGGTTCTGAAACAAGGAAAAAAAATCATAAGAAAAGAAATTATATTGCAGTATGCAACTGAAGCCTCCCTTGTGTTTTAGCTGGAGTAACCTTCTCTCGTGCAAAGATGCCATATGTGACTTGCTGGTACACTTATACAATGCTGATACAGGCAGCAGAGGGCTAAGTTCCTCTGAGCAACTATAACTGTACATATTTGTCTTTGGCGCCCCCTGCCGTCGTTTTGTACATCTCTGGATCCTTGTTCCCCTTCATCCTTTCTTGCATAAGGCCCCAGCACTGGTATTACAGGCTTGCTAGCCTCATTATTTGCATTTTATTTTATTTTATTTTATTTTTTTCTTTTTGAGACAGGGTCTCGTTATGCAGTTCAGGCTGACCTTGAGCTCACTTTTGTAGCCCAGGTTGGTCTCTAACTTGCACCCACCCGCCTGCCTCAGCCTCCCGAGTGCTGGGATTACAGGTGTACGCCACCACACCCGGCTACAAGTTTATTTGCATTTTAAAAGGCACCAATCTAGTGTTACCTATAGAGGCGAAATGTTAAAACTGCAAAAATAGCCTGGCCTGGTGGTGCACACCTGTAATCCCAGCACTTGGGAGGCTGAGGCAACAGGATTGGTGTGAGTTCAAGACCAGCCTGGGCTGCAAGTGAGCTCAAGGCCAGCCTGAACTGCATAGTGACACTCTGCCTCAAAAAGACAAAGAAAAATAAAGTGTAAACAGACAGAAAAAATCTGAAATCACTCAAAATATGCTAAGCATAACCTATTCCATAAAATGGGGCAATTCAGTTATTTTTCCTTTCATCGAACTGCTCATTGTCTAGAAAGTGAACACAATGAAGGAAAAAATTTCAAGACAATCAATGTTTGCAAACATTGCCATGTGAATTATGTATGGTGAGAGATTGATTTTACTAGTGACTTTGTGAAAATCATTTGTAAGTTTGCTATTACATTTTTAAATTGAATAAAATACACATAAACAAGTTCATATAAAACAGTTAAGTGAGGCATGGTGCTGCATGCTTGCAATCCTGCCACTCTAGAGGCTGACGCAGGAGGATCCTTGTGAGTTCCAGATCAGCCAGGGCTACAAAGTGAGCTCAAGGCCAGCCTGAGCTGCAATAGTGAGACCTTGTCTCAAAAAGAGAGCAAACAAGCAAGCAAGCAAACAAACAAAACCTTGCAGACAAACTAAGGTCTCCTGGAAGATCCTGGTCTCTCCCTTGCTGTGCAGAGGTAACCATTTTTAGCTTTGTGGGAGGCTGAGGCAGGAGAATCAGAAATTTGAGTCCAGGTTAGTCAATTTAGCAATTTTTAAAAGACCTATATTTGTTACTTTTTAATATTTTTTTTAATTTTTATTTTTTTTTCTGTTTGAGAACTTTTGTTTGTTTATTTACTTATTTTTATGGCCAGCAGGGCTGGAACAGCATGTGGTGCTGGGGATTGAACCACGGTCACTGCAGCCACCTAAGCTTTCCTAAGCAGGCACTTTAGACCACTGAGCCATCTTGCTGGGCCCCTAAAAGACCTATATTTAAATAAATAGAGAAGAAGAAGAAGAGAAGAAGAAGAAGAAGAAGAAGAAGAAGAAGAAGAAGAAGAAGAAGAAGAAGAAGAAGAAGAAGAAGAAGAAGAAGAAGAAGAAGAAAAGAGAAAAAGGAGGAGACAAAGAAGAGAAGAGAGGAGAAGAAAAGAAGAAGAAGAAAAGAAAAGAGAAGAAGAGGAGGACAAGAGAAGAAGAAAAGAAGAGAAGACGAAGAGGAGGAGGAGGAGGGTGATGAGAATTTTGGATTTAACCTCCCACTCCAGGGGACCACCTAGAGGGACTTTACTGTCATAACATGAATTGCATACATTTAAAGTATACAGTTTGATAAGTTTTCCCATAGATATACACTCATGAAACCACCATATAAGCAAATGGTGAATGTACTTAAAGCTCACTAATTTCCCCATACAATCCAGCCTTCCTTCACCACCTTCAATTCTGGGCATCAGTTGGCTTCCTACCATAGTACTTGTGCATCTGTATTTAAGTGGAGTCACAGCGTTGTAGGCAACAGAATTAGGTAAAAATATTATAGGCAGTCAGATAGGGCCAGGCCCTCAAAGAGACAATGTGGAAGACAAGGTGGCTTTGCAACTTGGAAGGGACAGACCTCAAGACAAAAGAGTAAACATGCAGCCACATACTTCCCTAGGAATGGACATCAAATGACATTCTAAATAGGTATCAATCACCTTAAAAGAGCCCAGAAGAGGGGCTGGGAAGATAGCTTCGTGGCATAAGTGCAAGTTTGTGAGTTCAAACTCTAGTCCTGCAAAAAAAAAAAAAAAAAAAAGAAAAAAAAAAAAGAGCCCAAATGAGTCACTAACCCAACCCCCAACAGCAAGAGACCCTGTCCTGTTTTCATGCCCATATGCTTCATGACTTGCTTCCCTATTTGATTCTGATTTAATCATTTTTACCTGAGCAATGGTGCTTGTAATCTCATTGGTTGACCACAGTTTTGTCCCACCTCATGCCCACCTAAGTGAGTTCCCACATTCTTCACCACCCTAGATCGGCCTCACTCCGTGGTTTTCCTCTTCGAAAGTCAATGGAAGAGACAGCTTCCCCCAACCACCGGCTGGGGGGTGGGGCCTCTGTCCCTCTCTTGAACAGAAGCTTTCTTTCTTACTAATAAATATATTCTGCTCATAACCACCATTGGTTCCTAAAATTCGTTCTTCAGTTATTTATTTATGTATTTATTTATTTATTTATTTATTTATTTATTTATTTATTTATTGTCTTTTTGAGATAGGGTCTCACTATGCAATTCAGGCTGGCCTTGAGCTCACTTTTGTAGCCCAGGCTGGTCTCAAACTCACATGGATCCTCCTGCCTCAGCCTCTCAAGTGCTGGGATTATAGGCATGTGCCACCATGCCTGGCTGCATTCCATTTTATTTATTTATTTATTGTTTTGTTTTTGCATTCCATTTTAAAACTTGGATAAATACATAGAAGTAGGATAGAAAGATCACATGTCAGGTATATATTAAATTTCTAATAAACCATCATATGTTTTTCAAAGTAGTTGTAACTTTTACTATTATAACCAATTGAGGCTGAAAATTCCAATTCTCTCATACCTTTGCCAGTACCTGTTGTGGTCAGTCTTCCTAAATTTAGCCATTCTAACAGTTGTCAAGTAGAATTTCATTATATAGTTTTAATTGGAACTTCCCCAAATACTACTGATGCAATCATCAACTCATGTGCTCATCTTCCGTTTTCTTTGGTGAAATGTCTCCTTGAACATTTTGTTCTTTTTTGTTGGGATTGTTCATTTTTTTATAATTAAGTGTTAATGGTTATTTAGATTATACTGAGATGCAAGCTATTTGTCAAATATATGCTTTGCAAATATTTTGTCCCAACAGTGACAAAATATTAACCTGTTCCATTAAACTAATAGTCTTTCTAGAGAAGCAAAAGTTTTAAAATTGAAGTTCTTAGCTTAATTTTTTTCTTTTGGTATTATGCCAAAGGATTTTTTCTTTTTTTTAGGACAGGCTCTTGCTAAGTCACTAAATTGCCCAGACTGGGCTCAAACTTGTGTTCTTCCTATCTCAGCCTCTGGCGTGTTGGGATCACAAGTGTGCACCAACATGCCCCACTCTGGAAGTTTTTGCTTAACCCAAAGTCACAAAAATTTCTCCCATGCTTCTTATAGAAGTTTTAGGTTTTATGTTCACACACAAATCTTTATACGGAGATATGTTTTCATTGCTCCTAGGTAAAAGAATGGAGTGGGTGGATCACATAGGATGTGAACATTTCATTTTTTAAAGAAATTGCCAAATGATATTCCTTCTGAGTTCATTTATTTCTCTTATTGGCACTTTAGCTATTACAACTGTTTGTATTATTTCAGTGGCTGATTTAATTTATTGTATAATTTTTAATATGTCACAATGTAGTATTAAGTGAAACCAACAATCCATGTCTAAATGCCTTAAAAAGCATATAGTCATCCCTCAGAACCTGTAGAGAAACTGTTCCAGGACCTGTCTTAGGTACCTAACTGTGCAAACACCCAAGTCTCAGAAAAAATGGAGAAGTATTTCATATAACCTACAAATATCCCCTCAAACACTCTTGCATCCAAGATTTGTTGGGTGGAACTGCAGCAGTGCTTGCTCAATCAAGGCTGCACTGTTCTTTACCATCAGGCCAAGACCCTTCTGTGGATGCTATCAGATAGATATCCACTAAGTAGAAGGTTTTCCAGTCTGGTTGGGAAATAGAGTCTGATCTTCTGAGGTGGCTCGTTCCCCATCTTCTCATGCCAACTTGTGTGCAACCATTCAGGAGTGTCTGGCTGAGTGTTACCTGAGCATATTCCAAGGACCTCCGAGGAGCTCTATAGGCAGTCTTCACACTAATCTTTGCTATGACTTCTGGCTCCTTGGTCTGCTCAGATTCAGAGTTCGGCTTCCTCAGATAAAAAGACCCCCATGCTCTGCTGGAGTCCTTCTCCCTGCAGTGCCCATTAGAGATCTCCTAAGGCAGTAAGCTGGGGAAATCTTACAATCTGCCTTGCTTATATACAAATGCCCAGAGACTACTGTCCTTCTTTAGTTGATATGCTGTGCCTCAAATGCTGGTTTGTTTTTTTTTTTTTTAATGTGTTTTGTCTGTTATTTGTTGCTATTGTTTTTGGCAGAAGAACAAATCTGGTTCCTGTTACTCTGTCTTGGCTGCCAAGCAAAGTTGACATGTAGCTGTTCTGGAAGAATTGCACATGTACTTCTGCAAACTATTTAGACTGGCTTATGTCTGCCTCTCATTATTTTGCAGTTTGAATGCTCTTTCATTTTTATTTTTCTTTGTAATGTCCCTAGAATATTCCTTTGCGTGACTATATCATGTCTTGCTTATCTATTCCCTTATCGATGGGCATTTAGATTGTTTCTGACATTTGCTATTACAAGAAATGTTGCAACCATCACTGCTATGCACAGCACCTTGTTTAGAGAAGACAAATATGTCCAAATCTTCTGTAATATGACCCGCATCAGGTTACGTCCTGCCATATATAAGGCTTGATGTCTCTGAAATCTTGCCAAAGCTGAGTATGAGCAAGCTTTCAAATATTTTCCAGTCTGTTCTCATTTGCATTACTTTTATGTTTTAGACATTAGGTATCTTTGCATTTTTATTGTATGTTTGTACTTCTTCTAGAAAATTTCTACTTACTTTTATATTGAACTCTTATTTTTTAAAATTAATTTATTTATTGTGGTACAGGGATTGAACTTGGACCCCATGCATACCAAACTACCAGGGGGCTATATCTCCAGCCCCTAAGTTTTAGTTTATTTTAACATTTTTGGTACCAGGAATCAAACTCAGGACCTTGCACTTGCCAGGCAGGCACTCGTGCCTCTGAGCTATGTTCCCAGCCCCTACATTTTATTTGAAAAAATACCAATAAGTTCGGATATTTATCTATTTTTTCTTTTGTGGTGCTAGTGATTAAACCTGTGGATTTTTGCCTGCTTTCCAGATGTTTTCTGACTGAATCCTTCTTAATGTATGCTTCTGTTATCTTGTGGAATGTAACTTAAATTTTTTTATAATACATTAAAAAAATTTTGTTTATTATTTATTTATGTTATGGCCAGCTCAGCCTGCCCTGGGGATGGGGCTGGCACACCATATGGTGCTGGGGATCAAACCATGGTCCCTGTGGTTGTCTAAGCTTGCCTAAGCAGGTGCTTTAGACCACTGAGCTATCTCACCAGCCCCATATAACTTAAATTTTTTATGTGGTTAAGATTATCAGATTTATAGGAAGGTGGGTCATGCCCCCACACTGTGCTCTGTATAACTATTGTGAGGACAATATACAGTGTGTCAACTGTTGAAAAAAGAAAGAGAAAAAAATTAATGTTTATTGAAAGTGTTAATGTTTAACTGTTTGATCAATCTTATATACCGATATCTATTAATCTAAACTGATCCGATGATGAAAATATGTACTATAACTATTGTTAAATTAAAAAAAAATTTAAAAATTTTTTAAAAGATTATCAGATTTTTCTTTCATGCTTATTTATTTATTTATTTATTGCCTTAAAAAAGCTTTTCCTTTTAAGATAGTTATTAAGAAATTCTCTTGTGGTCTCTTCTGATAATGTTAAAGTTACTATTTTACAGATAAACTTTTAATCTACTTGGGGGTTACTTTCTTGTGTGTTGGGTGAAGAAGAGCTATAAATTGCATTGCTCATATAGATAGCAAAATGTCCCAACACCATTTTTAAACTACTATATTGTTTTTCTATTTAAATGCTTCTACCATTGGTCAAGGTCCAAAAAGATATGTACATCTGTGCCTTAAAATTTTGTTCTGTTCCATCAATTTGTTTTGAACTTTTATTGCACCAATACTCAGAGTTTTATTTCCTATTATTTTACAATATCTTGCTATCTTACAGAATGAACCCTTTTGTGTGTGTGTGTGTGTGTGTGTGTCTTTTTGAGACAGTGTCTCGCTATGCAGTTCAGGCTGGTCTTGAACTCATAGGGAATCTTCCTGCCTCAGCCTCCCAAGTGCTGGGATTACAGGTGTGCACCATTATGCCTGGCTTCTTTTTATTATTTTACCCTCAAATTACCCTGAATTTATGTCACCAGGTATGCAGTTCTCTAATTGCTCATTGCTTACAAACTAGTTTCAAATGTTTTTGCCTGGCATGCAAGGCTTTCTATAATATAGACCCTCCTAAATACTTTTTACCTCATTTCTCCCATCACCAGTCCTGTACTTTTGAGCTATTCCCCAGCAGAGGCCCTGTGTCACTGGTCTCCTGGTCTCTGAAGGGTGGGATTGAATTATCCCCTATGCTCTGAAGTCAGGTGTCATTGGTGATGTTGCTCACTAATCTCATGAACTGAGGGGGACAGTTATTCCTGAGAAAACTGGGCTACTAATATAAGAACTTAGATGGCAAGACAGCAAAAGCCCACTGTGACTATGTTGAGTGCTCTTACAGATATTTTGGATATCTGTTCCAAAGATGAAGAGCTGCACAAACTAACTCTCATTGGGCATTTTCCATGATACCAGACTCTATAAGAGTATGTCATGTAAATTCAGCTGTCAGGGCTGTCTCATTCTGCAACACAGAGAATCTTGTCTATTTCTAAATCCATTCACTGCCATTGCAGTTCTGGCCTTGTTTATTTAGATCAGACTTTGCTGGGCAGCTGAGGCCTGGCTTGTGAGGTTCATTTATACAAAGTATACCAAAAGAAAATGCGTGTACATAACTTTTTATCTTAGGTTATAGAACTTTAACTACAATATTACCCAAAATAATGCAAAACGAACAAAAAAACATGGTCTATAATAAATTAAAGAAAATACATTTTATGTCACCCTTCTCCCCACTTAAAAGTAACTTTTTAAAAAAAATATAACTGTCATATCTGTTTGTGAAAAGACACAAGGTCTACAGTGTTTTTCAACACTTCAGGCTACAATTCTGCAGCCATGAAGAAGGTCACAGAATTTGTCTGGCAAATGTGTGGCTAAGTTCAGCCCTGAGGTAGTAACCATCAGGTCATTTTGCTTCCACAGGTCTTTGGTGCCGGTGTCCACACTGATGCCTTCTGGTTGGAACTTTCATTTCTTAGTTGTATCACAAAGCAATGCTTACAAATTCTTCTTGAATATAAACTCTTAAGAGTCAGGGTCTTTTTACTTTGGTTTGGCTAGGACTGGATGTTTTGTGCACTGTATGGGATGAAGCTAAAAACTTTGCATTAAAGAATGCTACAGTGAACCTGCTGGTCCACCATTTGTAATGCTCTGGTCTGCGACACGTATAGCACTTCATTAAGTATTGTAATATTTCTTGCAACTAAGGCAACATGTGCTTCTATCAGTAAGTGTAGCAGTCCCCTCCTGGTTCTCATCTTGGTCCAAGAAGTCTATATTTACAATCCCAAAAATACGTTATTGGAATCCCACCAAATTAATTCAAATCTACCACTTCCAGTGTAACCCATGGCAAAAAAAAAAAAAAAAAAAAAAAAAAAAAAAACCACTAAAACATATTTTTTTTGTCTTTTTGAGACAGGGTCTCACTGTGCAGTTCAGGCTGGCCTTGAGCTCACTTTTGTAGCCCAGGCTGGTCTCAAACTCGCACTGATCCTCCTGCCTCAGCCTCCTGAGTGCTGGGATTACAGGTGTGCGCCACCATGCCCGGTTACTAAAACATATTTATAATTATTGGGGAGCCAAGGGGCCCTAAGTCCAGCCATAAAGATGGCTTTCCAGGCGACACATTGCTGCACCTGGAGTTTATTTAGTCAAGAAGGAGAAGTGACTTGAGGGAGAGAATTATGGGAAGTAGGCAAGTATTGTGAGCTGGGCTAGATAGGCAGCCTGTATTTACCTCTGCCAAATGCAAAGCAAAGGATATGCAGAGAAATTAATTTGCATTATGCTATTGAGATAGTATTTAATGCTTTGAGTCTGGTACTTAGGCTCTGATGTGTAATCTTTGAGCCGCAGGAAGTCATAGCCTCTATTTTGAAGCTCAATCCTAACTGACAGTGTGGAGCACTGGCTTTTTATCCTATCTTGACCTGACACATATTAAAGAGCAGCAGGTGTGGATTATCAGGGAAACATGCAGGCCATCTTCAAAAACTACCATCAGCACCTTCATTAGACCAATATACATTGCTTAAGGCCAATTGAGAAGATAAAGAGAAGTCCTAGCCAGCTCTGTACATATCAATACAAGGAAACAGGGTCATGCTCAGTCAAAATAGAGACTATGGCTGGCTGGCTGGCTGGCTGGCTGGATGGATGAATGGATGACTCTTCTTTCAAAGAGAGCTGCTCAGGTGGTCCTCCACAATATTTCCTTGGGATATTATTTCCAAGGAAAGAATAAAGGGTTTAGTCAGGTATGGTGGCACACACCTGTAATCCCAGCACTTGGAAGGCTGAGGCAAGAGGATCAATGTGAGTTTGAGACTAGCCTAGGCTACAAAAGTGAGCTTATAGTGAGGCCCTGTGCCAAAAAGACAAAAAAAAAAAAAAAAAAAAAAAAAAAAAAAAAAAAAAAAAAAAAAAAAAAAAAAAAAAAAAAAAAAAAAAAAAAAAGAATGAAGGATTGAGGCAGATATTTTATTTGTTCTACTATATGACATACACCAGTTTAAAAAATCTAAATTTGAGGGAATTTTCACAATCCTATAAACTCTTACAAACTCCATGTTTGGACTTCTTGCTTAGGATAAAACAGCTTTTTTTTTTTTTTTTTTGACAGATAAAATTTTTTAGTGACAGGCCCTTGGTCATATCCAGTGGGCTAACACTAACACTGCCAAGTTTGTGCTCCCACTTTTCAGAAAAGGAAAATTGAATGTCAAAGGGCAGTGAAGTAAGGGAAATAAAAAATTTATAATGGGACAGCAAGATATCTTGAGTTTTGGGGAAATATTAGGAAATGTTGAAAATGTCTACTTTCAGCAGGTCTTCAAATATTCATTGTCAACAACAGAAGTGAAAACTGAAGGATAAAAAGCGTTTTAAGATTACTTTTTTTTTTTGTAAATTGCAAAAAGTAGTAAGTACTATTTGTATTGCACTTTATAGTTCACGAATACATGGAAAATAAATGGTGATGGTTACTGTCAGCAGGAAATGAAAGAATGCTACGTCTTGTATTGAGTCAATCTTCAATCTTTCTCTGAAAAATTAGCATCCACTCCTAACACCATCTTCTATGTGATATAATAAAGAATAGGCACAATAAAATAACTTGTGGTTCAGGGATTTGAAAAGCAAGCTATCATGAGAGCCACAATTGAAGTTGTGTTAATAAGATAGCCCAATTTCATACCTAATTCCTGACCACCAAGCCTCAGAAATAATTCTATCATGTAAAGTACAGATAGGACCATAAGCCAAACCTCAAAAGGGCTTCTAAAGGGAAAATACCATTTTGCAAAGGGTTTCCCTTCCTATTTGAAGGCAGACCACAAGGAAGTTCATCTCCCCACCATGAATCCCCCAGAGAGCCGAGCTTTTGGCCAGAAGGTTTTGCTCTGGTCCCATGAACAGCTGGCACCCACTTCCCTGACTTCCTTGCCTTTTCCACCTAATTTTTCAGAGATTAAGAAGCCAATTTCAAGAGACACTCACTCAAGACACCCCCCCACCTTCTATCCCTCTCTCAGACAGCTTTCTTTCCCTTAATAAATTTGTTCTACTCATTGAAGAAGAAGAAGAAGAAGAAGAAGAAGAAGAAGAAGAAGAAGA
>PVJA010055688.1:0-11084 GCA_004027025.1 Myocastor coypus | reverse complement strand
AGTAATGTGGATTTAGAAAGGTTAATGTTTAGTTGTTTGATCAATCTTATATACCTGTACGTATTAATCTAAACTGATCCGATGATGAAAATATGTAAAATAACCATTGCTAAATTTATTATTGTTATTTTTTTTTTGTCTTTTTGAGACAGGGTCTCGCTATGCAGTTGAGGCTGGTCCTGAGCTCAATTTTGTAGCCCAGGCTGGTCTCGAACTCTCACCGATCCTCCTGCCTCAGCCTCCCGAGTGCTGGGATTACAGGTGTGCGCTACCACGCCCGGCTAACCATTGTTAAATTTAAACAATAAAAGAATTGAAAAAAATAAATAAACTGTACCAATTAAATTAATTTAATTAAAAGAAATTGGTTTGTTAAAAAAAAGCAAAAATAAATAAATAAATAATTTTAAATCGCAACAAATAAACACCATGATCCTTCACCTCAATCATATACAAAAGAGCAAACCAAATAGAAAGCCCTAAGTTGGGAGGAAATTATAAAGATTAGAGCAGATATTAGTTCTATCATCACAAAGAAAACAATACAAAGAATTAAAGAATCAAAAAGCTGGCTCTTTGAAGGAATAAATAAAACTGATAAACACATAGCTAATCTCATTAAAGAGGAAAGAAAAATCTCTAATTCAAGCAATAATAAATGAAAAGGGTGAAATTACCACAGACCCAGTGGAGATTCACAACATCATTAACAGCTACTTTGAGCATCTTTACTCTCCAAAATTGAAGACATAGATGAAATGGACAGATTCTTAGAAAGGTATAAATTACAAAATTGAATCAGTAACATACAAGAACTCTCAATAAAACAATAGTCAATGAAATATAAAATGTAATTTAAAAACCTACGGACATAGAAATGTCCAGGTCCTAATGGATTCACAGATGAATTCTACAAGAAATTTATAGAGGATGTCATCCCAATACTACTCAAACTCTTTAAAGAAATTGAAAAGGAAAGAATCCTTCCAAAATCACTCCTAGAGGCAAGTATTATACTAATATAAAAAGCAGAGAAAAACGCAAATGAAAAAGAGAAATATAGACCAATCTCCATGATGAACATAGCTTCAGATGTACTCAATAAAATCATCAGAAATAAAATAAAACCTCTCATTAAGAAGATTATACAAGATGACCAGGTAGGATTTATTCGAGGAATGCAAGGATAGTGGAACCTGTGCAAATCTATAAATTGTATTATCAGCAGAACAAGATTCAAAAATGACATGATCATTTCAATTGATGCAGATAAGGCTTTTGACAAAGTCCAACATTCATTCATGTACAAAGTGCTACAGAAAATTGAAATAAGCAGCCTCTACCTCAATCTGATAAAACCTATCTAAGATAATCCAACAGCTAACATAAATCTAAACATGGAAAAACAGAAGTCTTTTACTTTGCCATCTGGTACAAGACAAGGATGTCCTCCATCACCACAAATGTTCAATATATTTCTGGAATCATTAGCCACAGCCATTAGAAAAGAGAGAGAAATAATACAAATAAAATTAAGTAAAGAAGTTATCACTACATGCAGATAACATGATACTCTACTGGGAATATCCAAAGAAGTCCACCAAAAACTGCTAGAATTAATAAGCAAATTCAGTAGCATAGCAGGTTACAAAGTTACTAGCATTCCTCTACAAAGATAACAAAGAGGGACACTAAAGAAATAATACCTTTTACAATAGTAGCACCTCCAAAAATGAAATACATACCAATTAATCTCACTAAAGAAGTAAAAGATCTATTCAATGAAAACTATAGTACTCTGAAAAAAGAGAGCATAGAGGATTTCAGAAAATGTAACAATATTCACTGCTCCTGGGCAGGAACAATGAGCAATGTGGAGATGGCCAAACTGCCAAAATTGTCTTACAGATTTAATGGAATATCAATCAAAATACCAACAACATAACTTACAGACCTATAGAAATCATTCCTAAAACTTATTTGGAATGAGAAAAGACATAGAATAGCAAACACCATCTTGTGCAACAAAGACAAGGCAGGAGACATGACAATTCCTGGCTTGAAATTATACTACAAATCTACTGTGTTAAAATATGAATAGTATTTGCAAAAAAATAGACCTGAACTCCAATGGAATAGATTAGAAAATGCAAAAACAACCAAAAACATACTCAGCCACCTTATCTTTGACAATGGTCTTGAACATGTTCATTGGCAGAAATACAGGCTCTTTACCAAATGGTGCTGGAAAAACTGGATCTCTATATACCAAAACCTAAATCTTCACCCAAGTCCATCACCATGCACTAAACAAAAGTCAAAATGGTCTAGAGATCTAAATATTAAAACAGAAACACTAAATCACCTAGAAGTGAATGTATGAGGAAATCTTGAAGTTATCAGGTTAGGCAAAGATTTTATAAACAGAAATCAAACTGCACGGGCAATACCTGAAAGAATTAACAACTGGGACTCCACTTATTGAGAACTTTTTGCACGTCAACAAAAACTATCAGTGAAGTGAAAAGACAACCCACAATTTTGAAATAATCTTAACTAATAAGTACTCAGACAAAGGTCTTCTCTTTAGAATTTATAAAGAATTAAAAACACTGCATCACCAAATTTTAAAGACTCAATTAAGAAATTGGTATCTGAGATGAATACACACATCTCAGCAGAAGAAATACTAGAAGCTAATAAATACATGAAAATGCTAGCCATCTCTGAAATGCAAATTAAAAGAACACGTAGATGTCATCTCAGCCCAGAAAGAATGGCTATTATAAAGAAATCAACAAAGAACTTAGGTCGCAGAGGCTGTGGGGCAAAAGGAACCCTTCCCCACTGCTGTGAGCAGAATGCAGACTGTTCCAGCCATTATGGAAGTCAGTGTGTAGACTCCTTAAAATACTAGGACTGGAAATTCCATTCAATCCAACTATCTCCATACTGGGAATTTTCGCAAAAAGAAAGAAAAACATTATCTCATAGTGCTATCTGTGCACCCATGTTTATAGCGGCACAACGTGTGATAGCCAAATCTTGAAAACATCCAAAATGCCCGTAACCTGAAAAATGGATGAAAAACATGTGGTGTTTTCATACCATGGAATATTACTCAGCTATAAAGAATAATAAATTCAAACCCTTCATATATAATTGGATGCAACTTGCAGATATACGAATATGTGAAATAAACCAAACCTACATGTGTAAATATATAGTCTTCTTAGTATAACAACTCCAATGTAGAAATAGAAATGGAAAGATAGAATACAGGTAAATGGAAAGCAAGAATTTACAGGTTAAACAATGAAGAGAGAGCAAGGAGAAAAATTAGGACACATTGTAGGGGCAAAAACACATTTATGTAAACAAGATGGTTAAGACAATGATCATAGAATCTCCAAGAGATTTTTGAAACTAGCACGTTGACTATCTACATATGCTGATATCAGTAAACTAAGCAACTAACTGAGGATAGCAATGTGTAATGCTAATTCCATTCTAGGAATATCTATCATTCTGGTCCCCTAAAGGTTTACTGTTTCTCATGACATATCAGTAATTGCTATATCCTCTCTCAAGTTAAAGTTTGCCTTAAAAACTAATAAAAGAGAATAAGAGACAAAAAATGTCATAGGAACATACCACTACAATTTATAAATGGTTAAATCCCTTAATTTTTGTGTAAAAATGTGTAATTTTTTTACATTGTGTAGGGACTTAAAGTTTAGAATATCAGCAATGGATGGAAAATACTGTTCCCATGTTGCATTTAAGGCATTTGATTTTCAGAAAGATAGTGATGTTAAACACAAGTGCCTATATTATAGGCAATAATATGATTAAGCTTCCTTCTTGATGGTTAACAATATAAGCTTGTGGACCAATATGTTCGAGAAAAAGAATGGCTACAAGCATAGCCAGTATTATGGCTGTATCCCTTCAAAATCAGTGAGGACTCATGACACATGAGTACCTGTATGATAACATCCTATGAGTCACAGGTGTGCCAAATTTTCTGTTCAACGAGATTATGGAGTCACAGAGGAAAGGGATTGATGATGTATAGTGGGCCTAAGTAGAGTTACCTAGAGAGAAAATATTCTCTCAGGCTTTCACAAAGAGCAGATGTTCAAGCAATGGCTGTAACTCCTCCAGGTGACTGACACTGAAATAAGATTTACAAAATGCTGTACATGATTTCAGGGTAAATTTGGCTGATCTTGTGAGATACAAAAGTTACATTTTTGTTACATAGATCTTGCTTCATCTTAGTCTTAATCATCCAAGAGAAAAGTCTAACCACAAGTATAACAAGGAAAGCCATATTAATATGCTGAGCTGCAAGAGGCTCAAGTCAACAGCCTCTGATATTGCCAGTTATACTGATAGCCCACTGCTACTGTGGGGTATTGGACTATAAATATAGCTACTTTCTCTTTGTTTAGTGAGAAGAAGGTTTTGTACTAACAATATTTAGACAAAATATCATGTCTGAATTTTATACTGTGAACAACTACTACAAAGAACAACAAATGTATTAATTGTTGTATCTTCCCTATCAACCTGTTGTGAAACGGTCTCATTGCTGTTTCTTTCTCATTGATATCAATACAAAAGAAAAAAAAAAACAGAATGGGAAGAAATGAATACTCTAATGCTGCATCTCTATTGTCTACAAAAGGAAGAGCAAACCAAACCCAAAGCCCAAAGTTGGGAGTAAATTATAAAGGTTAGAGCACAAATTAATGCAATGACGATTAAATAAAAAATATAAGGAATCAAAACGCAGATCGTTTGAAATGATTTATTTGTTTGTTTGTTTGTTTGTATGTTTATTTTGTTGCTGAACCAGGCTGCCTTAGGGCAGCAGGATAATGCTTGTGTACTTGTGGAGCTGGGGACTAAATCCCAGGACTGACAGTCTCCTGATACTGACTGTATTTGCCTGAACAGGGGATTACACAGTTTAAAAATTAAATAAAATTGATCAGCCCATATCAAACCTCATCAAAAAACAGGACAGAAAAAAAACTCATATTTAAGCAATAAAGAATGAAAATGGTAGAATTACCACAGAACCAGTGGAGACTCAGAAAATCACTAATAGCTTTTGAGAATCTTTATTCTTATGGAATTGAAGACACAGGGACCAGAGAGATAGCCCAGGGGCACAAATGCCTGCCTAGCAAGTGCAAGGTCTTGAGTTCGATCCCCAGTTAAAAAAAAAAAAAGAAAGAAAAAAGGAAGGAAGGTAGGAAAGAAAGAAAGAAAGAACTGAAGACAGATGAAATTGACAGATTCTTAGAAAGATATAATTTACAAGTGCTGAATCAAGAAGATAGAAGAACTCTGAATAGCCCAATACAAAATGTAATAAAAAAGCTAACGACAAAGAAAAGTTGAGGTCCTGATGGACTCACAGCTGAATTCTAAAAGATATTTATACAGGATATAATCCCAATACTCCTCAAACTCTTCAATGAAATTGAAAAGGGGAGCTGGGGAGATAGCTCCGAGACACAAGTGCCTGCCGGGCAAGTGCAAGGTCGTGAGTTCGAACCCTGGTCCCACAAAAAAAAAAGAAAAGAAAAAAAAGAAATTGAAAGGGGATGCAATACTCCCAAAATAATTTCTGGAGGCAAGTATTTTACTGATACCAAAACGAGAGAAAGGTGCAACTAAAAAACAGAAGTACATACCAATCTACCTCATCAACATAGATGCAAAAATCCTCAACAAAATCCTTGCAACGTAATACAGCAAATCATTAAGAAGATTATACAAGTTGACCAGGTATAATTCATCCCACGGCTGCAAGGATGGTTCAATATATGCAAATTTACATATGTAATAAACTAAATCAATAGAGGCAAAACCAAAAACCACATGATAATCTGAATTTATGTAGAAAAGGCTTTTCACAAAGTCTAATACTCATTTATATTTAAACTCCTAAAGAAATTCGAGTAGATGGCCTCTACCTCAGTCTGATAAAACCCATCTATGAAGATCCAACGGAAACATAATTTCAAATGGGAAAAAGCAGAAGTATTTTACTCTCAGATCTGACACCAGACAAGGATGTCCTTTATCACCACTACTATTAAATATAGTTCTGGAATCCTGGGCTAGAGATATTAGATAAGAGAGAAAAATAAGCTGAATAAGAATAGTTAAACTATCATTATTTGTAGATGACATGATACTCGGAAGACCCAAGAAGCTCCACCAAGTAACTATGAGAATTAATACCTAAATTCAGTAGCATAGCAGGATACAAAGTCAGTACCCAAAAGTTAACAGCATTCCTCCACACAGATAACAAAAACAGTGAGAGGGAAATTGGAGACACAATAACGTTCACTATAGCACATCCAGAAATGAAATTGTTAGGAATTAATCTAAGTAGAGAAGTAAATGGTTTATTCAATGATAACTAAAGGACTCTAAAAAAAAGGAGACCATAGTGCTTTTCAGAAAATGGAAAAATACTCTCTGCTTCTGGATAGGAAAAAGTAACATTGTGAAGATGGCCATCCTCTTATTACTGCAATATAATATTGATTTAATGCAGTTCCTATCAAAATACCACAAACTACATCACAGAACTAGAGAAAACACTCCTAAAACCTATTTGGAATCAGAAAATAACTAGAACAGCAAAGACAATCCTGGGAAACGAAGACAATCTGAATCCATTGCAATTCCTGTTTTGAAATTGTACCACAAAGCTACTGTGATAAAATCTGCATGATATTGGCAAAACATAGACCTGAAGATCAATGGAATAGATTAGAAAATGAAGAAGCAACTACAAAGACACTCAGCTAAATTTTCTTCATCAAAGCTCTCAAACATGCTTAGTCGAAGAAAGATAGCCTCTTTAACAAATAGTGCTGGAAAAACTGGATCTCAACCTGCTGAAAACTAAAACTTGAACCAGGAGTATCACTATGTATTAAACTAAAGTCAGAATGTATTAAAGAACTGAACATTAAAATAGAAACACTAAATCTCCTGAAAGAGAAAGCAGAAGAAAATCTTGAGGACAACCTGGTAGGCAAGCAGTTCATGGACAAAAAGCAAAATACACGTGTGACACTTGAAAGAATAAACAACTGGGACTACCTGCAACTAAGAACTTTGTGCATCTCAAGAGAAATTACCAACAGAGTGAAAAGACAACCCAAAAATTTTGAAACGTTTTTAACTAATTAGTATTCTGGAAAATCTAGAATTGATAAAGAACTAAAAACCATTAAAGTCCCAAAATTCAAAGACCCAATCCAGAAATTGCCATCCCAGATAAACGCATACTTCTCAAAGAAAGTCAAGAAGCCAACAAATACATAAAGTAATGCTCCACATCGCTATCCATTCGTTAAATGCAAATTAAAACAACACTTAGATGCCATCTTACCCCAGAAAGAATGGCTATCATAGAGTAATCAACCAACAACAGATGATGGAGAGGCTGTGGGAAAAAGGAGCACTTCACTGCTGGTGGGAATGAAGACTGGTGCAACTGTTATAGGTAGCAGTGTGGAGCTCCTTAAAAAACTAGAACTGGAAATCCCATTCAATCCAGCTATCACCCTACTGGAAATTTTCCCAGAAGAATGGAAAATATCATAACATAATGATATCTGTGCACCTATGTGTATAGCAGCCCAATTCATAATAGCCAAATCTTGGAAACACCCAAAATGTCCATCATATGAACAATGGTTGAAAAAGATGTGATATATTATACAGTGGAATATTACTCATCTATGAAGAATTATAAACAAAATATTTCATATATAAATGGATGTATATTGAACATATACTCATAAGTGAAATAAACCAGACCTACATGTGTGAATATCGTATAGTCTCCCTAGTGTAAGAACACAAAGGAAGAAATAAAAATGGAGAGGCATCACAAAGCTAAATGTAAATCAAAGACTTAAGGGTTAAACACAAAGTGACTGGAAACTGAAAAGAAAGGAAACATAGCAGGAGCAAATCTTTGCATTATATGCACAAGATGAAGTAAATAATGGTCCTAAGAAATCTCAAAAGTTTTGACACTGATGATAGCAATATATAACACTAAATCTATGCTTGAAATGCCTGTCATTCTAGTCTTTTAGACTTGTGCTACTTCTAATCTAATCTTGGTTACGGTTATACGCTCTCTCTCAAGTAAACTGTTGGTTTACAAGAAAAGAGAAAAGGGTATTAAATGAGAGTAAGAGACTAGGAAAAATGCCAAAAGATGGATAGGCTAAAATTTGACAATGCTTATATTTCTAAATATCTGTGTAAAAATATGTAACTGCTTTTATCGTATTCCATAGAGATTTACTAGAATATCAATGATTTATTGAAAATACCAATTCCAAGTCTAAGATATGTGATATTCAGAAAGACAGTGACTCAAGCACCCATGTTTTACAGCAATAATATCACTAAGCTTTTCTTCTGGATGGTTAACAACATAAGTTTACAGACCAAAAATTAGAGAAAGAAAAGGGCTGCAAGGATAGCCAATATTTTGATCCTAGCCCTTCAAGGTCAGTGAGGACTCAGGACAGAACAGAACCTTTGCTGTAATATCTTATAACTCAGTGTTTTGCTAAATTTTCTGTTCAAAGAGATTAAGGGACCACACAGGAAAGGATTGCACGTATATAGTGTGCCTAAGGAGAGTCATGTAGAGAGAAAATATTCTCTTGGGCTTTCACAGAGAGCAAACTGGTCAAGCAATGGCTGTGACTTATCCAGACAGCCAACACTGACAACAGTTCTACAAAGCACTGTACATGGTTGCAAAGTAAATCTTGAGGGGATTTGACTGGCCTTGGATGAAACAAAAACTACATGTTTTGTTATACAGATCTTGTTTAAACTTGACCCTAAACACCCAGCAGAAATGTATAAACATGATGCATAAAATGTAAGAGTAGGTTAGTATGCTGAGCTGTAAAAGGCTCAAATCAACAGCTTTCAACATTGCCAGTTTCCCCAGTTACACATTGCAATTATGGGACATTTGACTACGTACACAACTACCTTCTCTTAGATCAAAGAGAAGAATTCCATGGTACCAATAACCAGTAGAAAATTTATCATGTCTACATGCTGTGCCCTGTATAACTACAATGAGGACAAAAATATGCATTGTATTGATTATTGTGAATGTACTACTAACCTTTTTGAAACTGTCACATTGTAATTTCTTACTAAAAGTAATGAAAAAAAAAAAAGAAATTACTAGCAGGGTAAAAAGAGAGACAGGAAATTTCAAGAATATCTTAACTGACAAGTATCCATACAAATCTCCTCTATCTAGATTTATAAAGAACCAAAATATATTTGGGTCCAAAAATTGAAAGATCCAATCCAGATTAGACATCTGAGATGAACACACACTTCCCAGTGTAACAAATACTAGAAGCTCATAAATACGTGAAAGAAATGTTTCACATCACTTGCCATTTTCGAAATGCAAATTAATACAATATGTAGATACCACCTCACCCCTGAACGAATGGCTCTCATGAATAAATCATCCAGAGACAAACGTTAGAGAGGATTTGGGGGGAAAAAAGGAGCTCTTCCTCACTGCTGATGGGAATATAGACTAGTGAAACTATTATGGAAAAGAGTGTAGAGACTCCTTAAAATCTAGGACTGAAAATTCCATTCAATCAAGATGAGAAGGTAAAACACAGTTAAAAGGGAAGAGACAACTTAAGGATTAAACAATGAAGAGAAAACAAGGAGAAAAGTTAGGAAAAATGACAAAGCTAAAACCATATATTATGGTTTATATCTTGTTGTTTCCTCAAAGCCTCATGTAAATCATTTAGTGGTCAATCAGGTAGCTCAAGGGGCACGGCCAGAGGACTATGGTGTGCCTTGAGGAGTGGGCCCACAGCAGCACCAACTGTTAAACTCACAGCATGCACCTCGCCCCTAGGCCTGGTGGCCTCACTTGGAGTTATGGAGTAGATTATCATATACACAGCAGTACGCCAGCCTCTCCTTCAGACACTGTAAAGTGGGGGCAGTGACTTGCAATCTCTAGTAACTGTGAGCTAAATAAACCATTAGTAAAAATTAGAAGCCAAGGGAAATCATTTCAAGTGGTTTTCAATAGTGTTTCGTGAATTCAAATGCTACCAGTGCTGTTCAGTTAGTGTTACTTATTGAAGGATCTTAATGTCATATATTCGAAGAGTCTGTAGAATTGGCCTTAGGAATAATCCAAAGAGGACAATGTATGTCTAAAAAACTGAGACAGTATAAGTATAATCTGAAGTGATATCTGTAGTACAGTTCCTGTTGGAATAATAGGTATAGAACAGGAAAAATCTTCATTAGGAAAATTTCATTACATTTATTGTACGATATATCAGCAGGTACTTGTTGAAAGTATTGTGAATCTATATGGTGTTATGATGTAATGGAAGCAATGGTAAATTTCCTTCATCCTCCTTGACTATCATCAGTTCTCTGAAGTTTTGTCAAAAATAGAAGGTGACCCGGGCATGGTGGTGCATGCCTGTAATCCCAGCACTCGGGAGGCTGAGGCAGGAGGATTGGTGCAAGTTCGAGACCAGCCTGGGCTACAAAAGTGAGCTCAAGGCCAGCCTGAACTGCACAGCGAGACACTGTCTCAAAAAAAAATACAAGGTGAATATTCAATTTGGTCTGCCATACACTAGTTTGATGGGTCAGCTATAGCCCTAAGTATAATTGTACTCAGATGGTCATAACAATTTATGTTATCATAGCCAATGCTTTGAAATAATCCAAACACCCATTTAACTGGTAAATAAAGTAACAAACTAGTCTATTGTAAAAAGCAGAAAACATCAATAGCAAACCATACACTTATGTACACAGGATGAATCAGATATTGGTCTCAAGAACCTTCAAAAGGTTCAGCATATTGACTATAGCACAATGTAACGCTAAAACCATGTTTGGAGTACATGTCACTCTTGTCTTTTTGATATGTACTGCTCCTGGTGTAAACTCAGTTACTGTCATTCTCTCAAGAGTAGTACTTGAAAGTAAGA
>PVJA010055687.1:0-11091 GCA_004027025.1 Myocastor coypus | reverse complement strand
GAGGAGCTGGAGGAGGAGAGGGAGGAGGAGGAGAGGGAGGAGGAGGAGCCGCCTGAGCCAGGCTTGGAGCACAGGCTCACTGCAGGAAGCGAGGCAGCAGAGCAATTCCAGGAAGCCTTGGGGATACAGTACGCAGTAACAGGCTGAAGTGGAACCATAGCACAGATTCAGAGCCTAGAGCTTTGGAAGAGAATGCAGGGAGAAATTGTGGAAATAGATATTAAAATTGCCAATAAAGAAACTGTACAGAGTGCGCTGTGGGCAAGGTACCAAGAGGGAACGAGAGACTTTGTTCTTTAGTCAGTGGCTGAGATTGCACCAGGCCTGGAGCAGAGGCCCAGCATGCCCTAGGAGAGCCTAGGCAAGAAGGCTTGGGGCCAGAGATAGCAGCTAGGCCGAGGGCAATCACGGAAGCACAGGTGGTAAAGCAATACTGGAGAAAAGGGACCAGCTGAAGAGCTCTCGCCACTGCAGAGTTGGCTTTCATATTGAAAACGTTCTCAGAAAACAAAAGCAGCATAAACATGAATCCACACCTACAGGTGCTGCAAGGAGGCTGTAAAACATCAGTAGCAAAGAAGCGCAGGAAGAGAGCAGACCACCAGTCCGAGGGGCGCCCCAGCCCCAAGCCATCAAGCCACGGGCCAGCTTCGGGGGCCATCGGCACTCCGCACATCGCAGGTGCATCTGTTGGCCTGAGTCTGTGACCCCACTGAGTTCTCCGTGAGACTTTGTAAAAGCAAAAAAAAAAAAAAAAAAAAAAGAATCTTCCAGCCTAAAATGACTTCGGAATTACAAACTCTGGAGCGCTTGTGATCTGGAGCTTGGGGCGGCAGCTCGCAGCAGCAGTGTTAGCGGATGTGCAGGAGACCTGCCCGCACACCTGAGAAATCAGCCGGGTACCGGGAGGCTTTGCTCCTCTGGAAGCTGAGGCGTGAGGACGTGCGTTGCCTATCCCAAGCAGCTTAACGAGAACCTGAGCTAGGAAATGAATGATTGGAGAGCGGGCCTGTGGAGGTGGCTCAGTGCAGCCTGTCAACAGGCACACACCCCAGGCTCCATGCCCAGTACGCACCAGTACACGCGCACACACGCACACACGCACACGCACGCACGCACACACACACGCACGCACGCACACACACGCACACACGCACACGCACACACGCACACGCGCACGTACACACACGCACAACTTTGTCATTAATTGTCCTTAACAGTTACTGTTGCTCACTGCTTACAAGCAGCTCTGTGCCCACCTTGCTGCTGGCACAGCTGGGAGGAGTCAGCCCTCGCAGGCAAAGGGTGCCTCTCCTCAGGCTTGAGACAAGTGTGGGCTGCGACCACTCCGCCCCTCCCATCCTGCTTCCCTCAGAAAATAGCCAGAACATCACTTGGAGGTCGCCTTTGTTTTCTAGCAGAGAACTGGAGGAGAAATGACAGAGGGTGATGCCGAGGGACTCCGGGAGAGACTGCCTTCTCCCTCAGGAGGGAACAAACACCCCACCCCCCCAGGCCAGCCCCCTGCGGACCCTCAGAAGGCCACGGGTCCCCCCGCCTTGCTCTCCTGGCATCTGCTGTCCTCTGTGCCAGCCTCCCCCCGCCTTGAGTCTCCCACCGACACCCCGGGTGTGGACCTGAGTGCCGCCTTTGAGGTAGGCTTGCTTCTGTCCTGTGTTCTAGGTGTCGGGCCGTGCTGCTGCCCTTGACAGGCACTAAGAGGAGACAGCACCACATTCACGTTGAGGTCACAGCCCCGGGGGAGGTGGGGGTTCAAGGAGGGAGGGCCAAGGATAGACAGGAGGGGGGCGTGAGTGAGTGGTCCTGCAGAGGGCAGTGGAGGGAAGGAGGCTGCGGGACCTTTCACCTCCTCTCTTTGCAGGTGTCTCCTGCAGGACCCGGCTCTGCAGGTGGGCGGGATACCCAGGCTGGCTGTGACCGCTGGCGCCTGCTTCCGTCCTGGCAGACACCTTCTGCCCAGGGCACCAGAGGAGCTGGCAGCAGCACCTGCCTCGTGCGACCCCTCAGGAAGCCTGGCCATCCATCCACAGGCCTTGGGCTCCTGCAGCTCCAGGCGGAGAGTGCTGTCCACCTCTGCGTGGGGGGAGAAGCCTCTTCTCCCAACCGCTGCGTGCTGCAAAGGAGGGAACCCGCCACAGTGCGGACGCGTCCTCACACCTACCATCACTGCAGAACTCTGACGGGTCCAGCAAAAAGTAAAATAAAACTAGAAGCAGGCTGGGCAGAGCGTTCTCAGAATACGAGGCCTTCTTCGGAGGTGGGGCGCCCTGTGCGAGACTTCTCTGCACTCTGCGTGTGGGTGCAATGCTGGTCCATCGCTGATGGAGACACGCCGGCCTCCGGGTCCCGGACACTGGGAGAAGCTGGGGCTTTCACAGCAGGAGCAGGGGCCCATCCTACTGGCCCCATCTCAACTCCACAGCAGTTCAGGGTGGGATCGGGGCGTGGCGGGGAGGAAGCTCCTTCTCTCTGTCAGCACGACTCACACATGCCGTTGTCCACACAGGCCTCTCTTGACTGCCCTGCTGTGGGGATTAAGTGCTCCTGCCTCTGTGTCCCATGCAAAGCCCTGGTCAGGGCTTCCCTGCTGGCCATGGTCCTAGGACGCCCCTCCTGGCCAGGGGCACAGTTTAGGTCCAAACTCTACAACATCGATGTGGAGTTGCTTCACTGAGCTGCAAGCATCGTATCCATCTCCTCCATACCCTGCTGCTCTGCAGGGATCACCCCGCACATATGGATGGGAGGGAAGAACTTGGGGAGCTGCCTCTCACGCCCCCGCTTCCACACATCCCGCTTGCTCAGGTCACACACCCCGCTGTAGGGAAAGTGAGGAACAGGTGTGGGAAGAAACCTGTAGGACCTGGGCCCTGCGCTCTTCCCTGCAGGAAATACCTGCCTCTGACCTGCAGCTCTGTTGCCATGGTACCCAGGGCCCTTGGTTTCCATGGCATCGTTCCTGGAAGGCAGGGTAGAGGATGCTAGTCTCACCCTCAGGTTTTTTTCCGTTTCTCGTAGGAAATGTACACAAACCAGGACAGCTGTAGAGGGGCTGAGGTGCCCAAGCAGGCACTGCAGGGCAGCTCTGTGTCCCTGGGACAGCAGCAGGACCATAGGCACACAAGCAGGGCAGGGACACCAGGCCGAAGCCAGGCTGGTGGGCACCCTGAGTGCATCTGCGCCTCTGGAGGAACAGGGACAGCAGGAGCATGTGCGGCCGAGCACCAGGGACTGCAGGGAGGGGCCCTGGGTGAGGACAGGCTACAGCTATGCCCCAGCCCCATCTCAGTGTCCACCAACACCAACTCTGTGGACCCCGACAAGAGGCTGATACCTGGAAGGACCCTCCAGTTTGTCTGAAAGGGGTGGTGTGGGATCTGGGAGCCAGTGGTCAGAGTCACTGCTGTTGGGGCAGTGAGCCTGTCTCCTGGGCATTAGATGACAGACAGCCCAAGCCCAGAAGCATGTCCCCCCGAGGGAAGCCCTCCCCTCAACTCTCCACTGATCCCCTGAGCCCTGTTGCCACAGAAGCCGCCCTGGGTTGAGCGTGGGCTACAGAGGCTTCACGGCTTGCCTCACCCTCCTGGACCTCAGCTGCCAGCAGCGCAGGTTCTGAATGGGGGGAGGTGCCAGGGCTGGGATTGAGGCTCAGAGGCAGGCCTTCCTGTCTGGGCTCTGAGGATTTGGCTGGCCTTTCCCGTAGACTCCTGTGGCCTTGGTGGGGCACCGTCTTCCAGCTCTCTAGGCCGAGGAGGACTTTTGGGCTCTGACTGCTGGGAGGCTGAGAGGAGGGTGCCCTCAGGGCCACAGGCCATAGGCCCGCTGACTCCAGGTCACTTGGCAAGGATCATCCCACACCACCTGGCTCACACAGTAGTCTCCTCCTGCCAGCCCAGGCACCAGCCAGAACACAGCCCCTGCTCAGCACGGAGAGGACCAGCCAGGGCCCGGTGTGATGAATGCCATACAGCTTGGATTTCACAGAGGAGCTGAGTCTGGAGCCGAGGCAGGGACAGATGAGGAGCGCTGGTGCTGAGCAGCCCCGGTAGGCCGGGAGGCTCCCTGCAGGAGGACAGCGCCATGGGGCAAGGAACCCGGGCCTCAGACCCCTGGGAGACCCTGGCATGCGGACAGGACGTCCTGTCTGCCTGCCTCTACATCCCCACGTAGACTTTGCCCACCAGGAGTGCTGGAGCTCAGCACATCCTCAGCTGTGTGGCTGTGGGGTTTTAGAATAGTGCTGCCCCCAGGGTCATTTTGAAAACTTCTCCCTTATAGGATTATTACCCTTCTGTATAGCATTTAAACATCAACAGCTGGTTTCCTGCTATCTCTCAACTTCACCTTCAAGTCTTGAAATCTCAGAGCAGTCAGGCGGCCTTGTTATTCTCCAAGCCTTAGGGTTTACTGGATGGCGTTTTTTCTAATATTCCACAGTGGAACCTTGCATCAAATAGAAACACGCGAGTTGTCTTTAGAAGTTAAATACACAGAATCCACCAGAAAATGTATGTGCATCTCAGAAAAAGATAAGTAACGCAATGTTTTTTCAGTAGATGGTGTCACCCTCCTTTCGGGGTGTCACCCTCATATTGGGGAAGGTGCTATATATCACAGAAAACTCACCACACTGCCAGGCCTTGCAGAACAAATTGCAAAAATCCACACAGCTATCAATAGCCCAGGGTAACCACAACTTGCCTGGCTAATAAATGTCTGGGGGCGCATGGCCAGCACTCTGAACACTCCTTGGAATTGTAAGGGTCAAAGGGAACTTGTATGAATGACAGCTCAATAAATTTAATATTAAAACACTGATACAAGTTTTTCTGGACTTAGAGGCTGTGAGGTTGGGCTAAAGCCCTAGGAGGCATGGGAAGAGACCTCGGTGAATAGCGTCCGCAGGCTCATGACTCTTTCCCCAGGGGGGCAGCACTTCGTGGGCACCCCCATGCCCACGACAAGATTTGGGGAAGGATGTCTGTGGTGCAGAGAGCGATCTGATAGCGATAATGCTGCATGATTCCTTTGCACATGCGTGCACCCGCCCTGTGCCTTCTGTTTGCAGTACAAGTGGAGAAACCTGTCTTCCTAGTTGCTTGGGTTTATTAGTTTCTTATTAACGGAATTTCCACTCGATGCACAGGTCCTTGTCTTTGTGTTCAGATGTCACAATGCGTGGGATTGAAACAGATGCGAAAGCAGCGATAAGTTCTGCTTGTCACCGAGCTGCACCCAGTGCCGCCTGCTGCATGGTGCTGGCCATGCTTGGCCGTGGCAGGCTCTGGACGTCCTCTGCTGGCCCTGCTGACTTCCTCTCCTTTCCCTTCCTACGGTATAACCTTTGTCATAGACCCAAGCCCTTTGCATCTGGCCAGGGCTGGGTATTGGTCACTCGGTTCTGAGTATTACCCACTGTGTTCCCTGTTTGGGGCTTTGATGTGTCAACTCTGGTAGAAAAGGAGGATCAGAGAGAGAAGGGGAGAGAGCTTGGACTTAGGATGTGAGGAGGAGCCCGGGTGTCCCTGAAACCTCGCTGTTTCTTTTGCAGTTCTGTTTCAGGGACTCCCGGCCAGGCCGCCCCAGCATTCCGATGATATTTGCTACTTCCTGCTGGCAGAGAACCCAGCCTCCGACGGCAAGGTCACTTTTTGAAGCTGAGTTCCATCTCTGCTTTGATGAATGGATGTATTTGAGTGAACAGAACATCCTGTCCAACCACTACAGATAAACTACACAGATAGTGACTCGAAGGGCCGGCGACCCAAGACCCCACCAGCAAGGCATTTCGCTGTGTTCAACTGCGGCTATTTTAATGCACATTGGTGGTTCCAATCTATACAGACTCCATGAGATAATGCAATTGTGCTTTAAAAAAAAAAAAAAAAAAAAAAAAAAAAACTTTCCAGCTTTATAAATTGGAGAAATTAATCAAATTAAAATAGGCCTGAGAAAGCTCCCGGTGGGATTTCATCCAAGTGTAGACAAGATGCTGGCCATTAGATGGCAGGGTGCCTGAGCCAGGCACTGCGAGTGCCAGCGCAGCCGCTCACCTAAGGGGCAAAGTCCCCAGGGGCCATCACCACGCTGCTCCTGCCTCTCATTCTCGGGCGTGCTCGAGCCTGAGGCAGTTGAGTTATCGTCTGATCCAAGGCTTGCACGAGGCAACAGGCAGGACGATTTTTTCCTTACAAGATGACAAAGGAAAATTGGAATCAGCCATCTTCCAGGGTTAGGTTGCTTGTGAGCGCTGAGGCTTTTTCTGGTTTCCACTGCCCGTGTGGTCGTCTTGGGCATGTGAACTGCTCTGTTCGTCTATCATGCCTGCATATAAAGGATGTTACTTTTTTGCCTCACGCACAATGTTTATTAACATGCACTGAATGGGTTTCATGTGGCGCCTCCACACATGCACCTGTCTTGGCCCGATGGCATCCGCTGTCCCTGTCCTCCCTCTCTGCTGGTTCCTCGCCATACCCTTCTCTGTCCCACTGCTACTTTCATGTCATCTGGATTTATTTACATTTTTATTCTCCCTGGGCTTTTGTCGTATATATTCCACCACTTACCCAGTTTAGATGGTTTTGTTTGCTTTTCCCAAAATAAAAATATCTTGACCTCCTCCACAAACCATAAAACTGTCCAGGGCCATTGTAAAAAAAAAAGAAAAAAAAAATCAGTCATCACAAGGTGATCACGTGTCGCAGAGGCTGCTTGTAACCTCGCGGGCATTTGGATGAACGGGTCCGTGTGGGCAGCTGTGCAGCTATGGGTTCATTCTCTGAAACAAGAACAACAAAAAATGCTTCATTGTCCCCATGAACCATAAAATTTGCCCACATTTGTTGTGAAAGAAAGGAGTCAGGTGGACCCAAAAATAAAGGCAAGACTAAAATCATCAAAACGTGATTGTCAGAAGAAGAATGGGGCTGGTGAGATAGTTCAGTGGACTAAGCACCTGCTTAGGCAAGCCCAGGAACCGGGGTTTGATCCCCAGCACTACATGCCACACTGCCTATCCCCAGGCACACTGAGCTGGCCACCAAGTCCAGATGTGGTGGCGCAGACCTGTACTCCCAGCACTGGGGAGGCTGAAAATAGGAGGGTCACTCCAAGTCCGAGCTGCATAGTGAGACACTGTACAAACAAACAAACAAACAAATAAACAAACAAAAAATGCATTAACAAAGAAAGAAAAACAAGGGAATTCACAAACTTGCAAATATTTTCCCAGACATTTTTGTAGAGTGTTCTGTAAAAGCACTGTTCTCTTTGATGTATGCACTAAAATATGTGCTGTGGGTCTCTTGGCCATGCCCATTCGTACAGATAGGCCACCCATTTTCACTACTATCTATTGTTCCAATCTAGCTATGTGCAAATATATTTCTTCTCACTGGACTTTAAATTATATCCAGATTGGAGATACATTATAAACCACAAATGGACACCATTGACGATACATTTTTTCATATGCTTTCCTAGTTATCTATGGATAAATTATAGAATTATAGGATATGCTGAAGTCTTGACACCTCTTATTAGACTCTCAGGTGTGCCAAGCTGCCTTCCCACCCACCGTGGATACCAGTGTCCTTGTCCCACACACTCTCCAACCCCGGATGCTGGGAACCCTATCATTATCCTCCAGAGCAAGGACATCGCCGCCACAGTTGCATCGCCGCAGCTCTGGAGACTAAGGCTCCTGGTGCTGGGTGTGTGGCTGCCATCCCTTCCTGCCTCCCCGACATGCTCCGCCTCGGACATTCCTCTTCCTTACGAAGACCCTTCGGACCACACTGGCTGCATTCGGAAGCCCAGACTCATCTGCCCATCCCAGGACCCTATGTAGTGCCACCCTCAGCCTTTGGGGGGTCCTTACTTCACCTCCCCCAGCGCAGGGCCTCAGGACACCCGCAACCCCTGACCTCTCCTTTCTCTTTGTACAGTTTGATTATTGCAAAGTGCAACACCAGCACCAACGATGTATATGTGATGAAGACTGGTTGGTTGTGCACAAATGAACTGCTGGCTGCTTGCAATTTAAGGGCAAAGTGCTGAGGTCCTCCTGCCCCTCCACCCATGGCACATTCGCACAAGGTTCCCACAGGGCCTGAGCCTTGCCCTAGTTGGCCCTCTGTCCTCTCTTATCAACTCCTGGCATAGCCATCCTAATGGACAGCCCTGGGTTCATATGCATTCCTTAAGAAGTGCATATTCTCTCTCTCGCTTTGTCTGTCTGTCTCTCTCTCCCTCTCTTCTCTGTCTCTCCCCTCTCTGTCTCTCTCTTTCCTCTCTCTCTGTATTCTCTTTTACCAAAGATCTGATTCTACTTTCTACTTTCTCCCCAGAACTATATTTTAAAATCTATATTTTCTCCGACCTCTGTATCTGTCTTACTCTTTATTTGTTGCTGGGACAAATACCTGATATGCAAAATGAAGGGAGGAAAGGTTTATTTAGCTCACAGCTACTGGAGGTTTCAGTCCATATTCAGCTGGCTCCAAAGCTGAGTGGCACATGGCAGAGAGCTGCAGTTCATGGCAGAGGAACAGCAATAATATGGTGACACAAGCAGCCAACTCATCAGAGAAGCAGAGCAACAAACAACATGCATCTGTCTCTCTGTCTCTCTTTATATTACATTCAAACTCTGCCTCAGCCCATCCGCCTTAGGTCACACCCATAATCCCAGAAGGTCTCAGACCCATAATCCCATCAGTACTAAAACACATAATACCAGTGGATTATGATTCAAGTCTCAAACTCTAGAAGTCCCTGCCTCATGATTGCATGAGGCTTTGGGGGGACAACTAGACATAAACCATAACAGTATCTTTTTCTCTAATTATCCCTGAACACTCTCACGCAACTACCACAAACCCTCCTGATGAACAACCAGGTGTTTTGCCATTATTCTATATTTTTCCTACTGGAAATTGAATCTTTTTCTTAAGATATTTTATAACAAGGTTGGGGCTGGGGAGATAGCTCCATGGCACAAATGCCTGCCCAGCAGGCGCAAGGTGATGAGTTCAAAACCTCAGTCCCGCAAAAAAGAAAAAAAAAAAAGAAAGAAAGAAAGAAAGAAAAAAATATATAACAAGGTTATTTTATCCTCCAAGGAGGATTTTTGTATGTTTATTTTATATCTAGCAAACTCCCTGTGCTCATTAGTTGTAGTGAGTTTTTAGGGCAGATTTTGAGGTTATGGGAAGGTTTACTTCACTTAAAAGTGGTAATAATGGTGTCTCTTGCTTCCTGCATCAGCTGGTTCAGGCTTCCATAAAAATGTGCAGTAAAGGGCAGCTTAGCCAGAAGAGGCCAGAAGAGGCTTCCTTTCTGAAGGTGGGAAGTGCTGGGTGCTGCTGCCACAGGCTGGGAGGGGAATCTTCTGGATGTCCCTCTCCCTGCTGTGGGGGATTATGGCATCCTTGCAGTCTGACACAGTTACTCTCCTCTTGTTGCTGGGATAAATACCCGACACCCAAAATGAAGGAGGGCAAGATTCCTTTAGCCCACAGTTAGTGGAGGTTTCAGCCCATACTCAGCTGGCTCCAAGGCAGAGTGGCACAGGGCAGGGGGCAGCCGTTCCTGGTGGCAGAAGGCAGCAAAACAGCAAGAGCAAAGGGAGGCGTAAGAGCAGCGATGGTTGCAGAGAGCAAGTCTGGCTCCCTGAAATTGGATTCAGGCTGTCTGCTCCTGGCCAGGTGTAGCACTCACACCCATGATCCCCGCAGCCCTCACACCCATAATCCCAGCAGCCCTTATACCCATAATCCCCGCAGCCCTCACACCCATAATCCTGGCTGCACTCACACCCATAATCCCAGTGGATCACGAGTTAATCGCAAACTCTACAAGTCCACCCCATGACTGCGTGAGACTTTGAGGGGATGACACAAGTCCTAACACACTCCCTAAGAAAAGTGTAACTTCTATGTATAACAAGCATATACTAATGAAAACAGAAACTAAAAAAATTATCATGACATCAGCCCTGTCAGATTAGAGCGGGACAATGACCTCATCTTGGGCTAATAAAAACCCTATTTCCAAGGGAGGTCACGCTCTGAGGTAGCCTTGGAACTGCTTGGAGTGACACACTTTAATCCCTCTCCCTTTCCCATAAATAGAACTCCAATTCATTTTATTATTTTATTGCTTTGTCCTGGACATTAAAAATAATGGCTAATAACAGTTGATAGAAAAAGAATTGTTGCTTATTATGTGTAAAATAATGTGACTAGCCCACCAGAAGTGTGATATGTAGATACTCCCTTGAGACACATTTTCCCCTTATGTCCGAAATGTATCACTAGTTTACTAAGAGGGTTTTCTTTGTGTTTTAATTAGGAATGGATGTTTTTCTTAATCAATCGATGCCTTTCAATATCTATTGAATTTATGATTAACTTTTGGCACACATTGGATTAAACTAACATATACCCTGACGTAGAATTAATGTTATAAGAACAAAATATAAGTCGGGCTTTATGTGTTAAACTTTAGTAGAAAGCTAAAGTGAGTGTCTTCCAGACCTTTGCTATTAGGTTAACGTCATTGAAGAGTTTTGCATCCGTGTTCGGGTAAGACAGGTGTGTAGGACCTGGTGTAGGACAGGTGTGTGTGCAGCCATGTGCAGGTAACTTTTGAGCATTGATTCTTTACCAATAAATGTGCTAAAATTAAATGTATCACATTATTCATGGGCATAGCATCCTCATTAGGCATGCTCTAGGCAGAAAATCAAGCCTCAGCATGCAGGAGACTTGGGCTGCTGACTCCATTTGCGTCCTCCTATTCCCTTCCGTCCTTCGTCCTGGCTTTGTCCTGCTGCCCTCCCTTCCCCTCCTTCGTTCTATTTTCCTGTCCAGCGCTGTCTCCTCCCTCACCTCCCTGCCCCTCCATCCGTCCTTGCCCTGCCTTCCGTTTCTCCTTTGTTTCTCCCTTTCTCCCAACCTTCCCTTTTCCTTTCTTTCAAGAGTCAACTGTATGTGTGTGCATGGATGTGTATGTGTGCGCATGGCTGTGTATGTGTGTGTGCATGCATGGGTGTGTATGTGTGCG
>PVJA010055686.1:0-11105 GCA_004027025.1 Myocastor coypus | reverse complement strand
GTAGAACTGTTGTTAGTGTCAGCCTTTGGGACGAGTCACGGCCATTGCTTGGCCATTTTGCTTTCTGTGAAAGCCTGAGAGAATGTTTTTCTCTGGGTGACTCTCCTTAGACGCACTGCAGTTCATTCATCCCTTTCCTCTGAGGTCCCATAATCTCCTTGACCAGGAAATTTGGGACACCTCTGAGTTATAGGATATTGTAGCACAGGTTCTCTTATATCCTGGGTCTTTTTTGACCTTGAAGGGCTAGGTCCAAAATATTGGCTATCCTTATAGCCCTTCTTTTTCTCCAATTTTTGGTCTGTTAACTTACATTCTTAACCCTCCAGCAGAAAAGCTTTGTGATACTATTACTCTATAACATAGCTACTTGAGCTTATCTTCACTGGCTTTCTGAGTATCAAATATCTTTGACTTAGCTTGGAAATGAAATTTTCTGACCATCATTGATATTCTAATAACTTTCCATACAACGTGATATAAGCAGTTACACAATTTTGACATAGATATTTGGAAATTCAAGGAAATACAAAATTGTAGCCTGTCAAGAATATGGTTTTTGGCCCAGTCTCTTATTTTCAAGTACTACACTTGAGAGACTGACAGTAAATAAGTTTACACCAGGAGCAGTACATATCAAAAAGACAAGAGTGACATGTATTTCAAACATAGTTTTAGAGTTACATTTTGCTATAATCAATAAGCTGAACCTTTTTAAGGTTCTTGAGACCAATATCTGATTCATCCTGTGTACAGAAGTGTATGGTTTTGCTATTGATATGTTTTCTGCTTTATCTGCTTCCAGTCACTCCGTTGTTTAATCCATAACACATTCAGCTGTGTTATGCCCTTAAGTTCTTGTTTTCTTCTTTAAAGTTCTTATATTAGGGAGACTATACGGTATTTACACATATAGGTCTGGTTTATTTCACTAATGAGTATATGTTCAATATACTCCATTTATATATGAAGTCTTCAAAAATGTTATTGAGAACTGTGAATTAAATTAAAAATAATTTAAATGTCAAGTCCATATTATCGAGTGTTCTCCAGTACTGTAGAAACTATACCTATAGCTATATTACCTATGTATATCTATATCTACATAATCATGTGCACATACTACTATCTATCTGTTTGTTTGTTTATTTATTTATTTATTTATTTATTTATTTATTTTGGTCTTTTTTAGACAGTGTCTCGCTATACAGTTCAGGTTGTCCTTGAGCTCACTTTTGTAGCCCAGTCTGGTCTCGAACTCACACCAATCCTCCTGTCTCAGCCTCCCAAGTGCTGGGATTACAGGAGTGAGCCACCACACCTGGCTCTATCTATCTGTATAATTCTAAGAGATTAGTAAGATTGGCTCCCATAATCACCGAGGTTGCAAAGTCCTCAGACTACACCCCTGGTGGATGGAGAAGAGAAACAATAGAAGTTGATTAGCACAAGAACTGTAGATCCTTAGATCTAGGAAACATGGCATATAGTCTCCTTTTTGAAATTTTTTTTAAAATTTATTTATTTATTTATTTGGTGGCACCAGGGATCAAACTGAAGACCTTGCACTTGCCAAGCAAACACTTACTCCACTGAGCTGTCTCGCTAGCCCTCCTTTTCGAAATATTGAGGGACGGAGATGATGCTTCTGCATAGAGTGGACCTTCTGTACTTAATTTGTGATTCACAAGCCAATTATTTCTGAAAATACTTTCATAAACACATTCAGAATTGTGTTAGCAATTTTCCAAGTGTCTCTCAAGACATCATCACACCTCCATGATAATTAGATATTTTTTTATTAAAATTGAAGGACTATGGTGCCCATTTTTGAGGTTGTGGAGCAACACAAATACTCACTGAGTGCTGTGGGGGCAACTACTGTAAGAGGGTTTGGCAGTTTCTTCCTGTTATAACCATAGTCAAACCCTAATGTCCAGAAATCACATTCCAATACCCAAAAAAATTGTAGCAGTTTGCGTAATTATTGTATAAACTTGAAAGCAACACAGGTGATATTGAAGCTATGAATGGATGTACAAAGTGTAGTACAACTATGGTTATTAGCTTGTGATAAAAGTGAATGACATACAAAACCACAAAATGTCACAAAGAAGTTTTAAGTCCATATTGGTGAGTGAGAGAAGGCAGCCTGGGAAGTCTATATACTCAGGTTTCCAACCATACAACATACTGACGAAAAGAAAATGGTCATAGAAGTATCAGTCACTGCCAGAGGATAAGGAAAAGGAGGAATAGGTGTAAGGGATATTTGTGACCCTTCAATCAGTTCTCTCTGGAACCATTTAATATACACATGATACACTTAATTCGAATTCATTTACTTGGAAAAGCCTTTGTGACAGTTACTTGATTAATGGCAACCTCAGCAATTAATGCCTAGCATAGTTTTAGATGCAGCTAAAGGGATTTACCAAGCACAGATGATCCACGCTGAGTGTGGACAGCACCAGCCAACAGGCTTGTAGCCTGAATGAAATCAAAGACTGCTTCTTTTTCCTCGGAGGAGCCCCACCTTGTTCTTCAACTTGGATATCATCTCCTGGATTTCAGCACAGACTCTTCAGCCATCATCTGGTTACCTGATAGTACTAGAAGTGAAAGTGCTAATCTAGGAATCAAACTAGTGTTATCAGGGATGGCAATTATTACACACATTTTTCTGAAATCTTAGTCATTGAAGTGTACCTTGTTAGAAGATATTTCTGTGATCAATTTTCAAAGGAAATATGATAAAAACTGAGAATAGAAAACTGTAAGAGCTACTCGAGAAAAAGTTCAAAAAAGAACTACTTGTTAAGTCTGAGAGGTCTCTGAAAAATTCTTTGGCAGGGCTGGAAAGGAAGTAATGGAACAAGGAAAGAAACATCGGGCCAGTGCACTTGTGAGGTAGAGTGTCTCCACCAAAATAATTCCTACCAGGAAACAAGTTGTAGAAGGACATTAGGGGAGAATTGCCCTAAAAAGGAGCACTATATTGAAATAAACATGCAATGCACCTTACTCAACACTAATGGCCAGGAATAGAATAGGCTTAAGGCAAGGTCTAGAATAGAGGTCTAGAATAGAGGTGTAAAATTCATTTTCCGCTGCCCATCTCCCTCACACTCATATATTCCATTAATTTCTACTTTCCCAGTCTCCTTATTTTTATCAAGAGAGGTGATTCTTGACAAAATTTGTTTTCCATTTTTAACAAGGCAGTGCTGATAGAGCTCCCTCATACCACACTTTGAGTATCAAAGGATATGATGTATGTGAGAGGATAAGAAGTTAACTTTGTGACTTACAAGTGCAAAATTATTTCATTTCTTTCTTTTTAATCTTAAAGTTTATTTTCCATGTTGTAAATAGTAGTATGCATAAGAATGCCTGTCAATTCGAAGCCTTGACATTTGAAACACATGAGAAGATGGTTTATTCTTTCCATGTGTGTTGCACTTAACCATCTAAGTTGCTATAAAGGAAAGCAGATAGCATATAAAAGTTAGGAAATTTTGTGTAATAGGAATGCACAAGTGAATTTCTAGTGTTGTTTGTTGCAAACTCATGATGCAATTAGGCAAAATAAAATTCAGTCTCATATGTAATACTAAGATTTTTAAACCTCTAATGGTGCAGAAATAGCTTCATAATTTTAGCTGACCCAAATGCAAGATGGAGAGACTCATAGAAGTTTCATTTTTCCTACAGATGAACTTTCATTAACTGCTTTACCTAATAATAAGGCATCACCTGTCACCTTTTCTTCCTAATGAGTTCTTGAAACCATCAGGGGGTGGCTATTTTTTCACCCTGGAGAATCAAATAGCTGTCATTCTGCAGTAAATTACTTTCTATCCTTCCAAACCTAGAAAGTGAAAAAAAAAAGTCGTTGCCTATCAACTTCTCTATTCTTTGCAGAGCACTTTTCAAATATTACATAGTTGAATTGAATATTAAGTAGAATTTTCAGTTGTACCAGATTTTGTTATTTCTAATAAGGGTATTTTGTATCATTATGATAATTATAACTCTGTTTGACTCTCTGAGATTATATTCAAAAAACAATTGAGTTCCAAAGACTGGGCCAGTTAAATATTTAGAGTTTACATAAACTTACATTGATTTATGACAAATTTGATCAAAATGTATCTTACATGGTTTTCAGAAAACTCTTTGGGATATAATTTTGGAAACAAGAAAGTACTTAAGAAAAAGTTTTAAGTAGTTTTCTTTCTTAGTGAACAGAGGACAAAAGGACAGGGAAAGGAAATAAATTTTTTCTGCATCCTATTTTCTTAAGTGGCTGAAAGATACAAGTGGAGCACAGGACCTTATCAGCTCCTAATTCTGATGTCTAATTCTGATGGAGCAGACCAGAAAACCAATTACTACTGTCCATGTACCAAATGAGATTAATATACATAATCTTTTCAACAAAAATCAAGGAAACTTGAAAACCAGAATTTAAACTTTAAAGACAGAAGGCCTGGCGGGATGGCTCAGTGGTCTAAAGCGCCTGCTTGGGGAAGCTTGTGTAGCTTCAGGGACAAAAGTTCGATCCCGGCACCACATGCTGCACCAGCCCTGCCCTCGGGGCAGGATGAGCTGGCCATAAAAAACGAGTGAATAAACAAACAAAGGTTCTGAAACAAGAAAAAATAAAATAAAATAAAGTAAGATAAAATAAAATAAATCTTAAAAAAATAAACTTTAAAGACAGAAGCATAAAATTAGTGAAGCATAAAAAATTGAGTAAATTCTGTCAATTTTACAAAGAACATAAAAGTTTTAATAGTTTTACTAGCATGACCTCTTTCCAAATGACCTCTCCACAATCTGTTTTGTGAAAAATCAATGTTAGTTGCAGGCCTTTTTATAAAAAGTCCAATAATTGTTCATAATTACTCTCCAATCATTGAGAATTAAACTAATAAAGAGTTATATTAACTTTGGCACACACTTTCGGTTATATTCTGAAAACTTGATTAAGGTGCTTAGCTTTAAAATTTGTGACTTGGAGCCAGTAAGTTGGCTCAGCAGTGTAAAGTGCTTGCTTAGGCAAGCTTAGGCAACTGTGGGGACCATGGTTTGATCTCTGGAACCACATGCTGTGCCAGCCACACCCCCAGGGTAGGCTGAGCTGGCCATAATATAAAAAAATAAAAATAAATAAATAAAATAAAAATTTAAAAAAGGAAGTTCACTAATGAAATTTTATATTAAAAATAAAAAGTGAAATAAAATTTGTGACTGATAATTACTTAAGATTTATGAATATGTTTATATGAATATGTCAGTTAGTTATGTGCTTTAGTAAAAAGACATTGTTTGTAAATGATAACTGCTGTATGGTTTCTATCCAGTTGTCCCCCCAAAGCCTTATGCAGCCATTTGGCAGACTCCCAGAGTCTGTGATTAACTCATGATCTGCGGGGATTATGGGTGTGAGTGCTGCTGGGATTATGGGTGTGAGTACTACGCCCAGCTTGGGGTAGATAGCCTGAAGAGAACCTAAGGAAGACAGACTTGCTCTCTGCAGCCATTTTTTTGGCTGTTACTCTTCCCTCTGCTCTTTACCTCTACTATGAAAGGCTGCTCTCTGCCATGTGCTGCTCTGCCTTGCATTGTTTTGTTTTGTTTTGTGGGACTGGGGTTCAAACTCATGACCTTGCACTTGCCAGGCAGGCACTTGTGCCACAGAGCTATCTCCCCAGCCCCTGCTCTGCCTTGTAGCAGGCTGAGTATGAACTGAAATCTTCAGTAACTGAGCTAAATAAACCTTTCCTTCCTTAATTTTGAGTGTCAGGTATTTGTCCCAGCCAAGAGAAAAGAGTAACTAAGACACCTACACAGAGCCTAAGAAGACTGATTGGGAACAGAATGCACAGTCAAGAGAAATTCTTGGGTTGGGGAAATAGCTCAGTAGAATAAGTACTTGCCTGGCAAGTACAAGGTCCTTAGTTCAATCCCCAGTACCACACACACACACACACACACACACACACACACACACACACACAGAAATTCTGATTCAGTGGAACAGTGTCTGAAGACATAAATCAAAAAGCATCATTTAATTTTTCTTAATACCTAAATGAGAGCATTGAAGAGATGCAGCAGCATTAAGAGCTAACCTTCTAATGTGTAACTTACTATATATATATTATAGCATAATAGCATACAGGGTCTCACTCACAGTTTAGTCTCAGTGATCCTTCTGTCACAGGTTCCCCAGCACTGGAATTATGGGCATACGCCACAATGCCCAGTTTTGGGACCAACACAGCATATGGTATTGGGGATTCGAACTTCAGTCCTTGCAGTTGCCAGGCAAACACATAGACATCTGAGCTCTTTCCCCAGCCCCCTGACAAAAGTTTTAAATACAGGAATAAGTCTATGCATAGGTATCTGATAATTCAGAAATAACATGAATCATATTACCATGAAAAATATTTGATAGCAACAAAATATTGCAGTACCTGAAAAAAACTCCAAAAATCATACTTTGTGAAGTAAATAAATATAGTTTGTTTACAAATTTATTAACAGTGTTTGCAATAATAATCTACCTCTATTTTCTACAATCTTGTGCATGCTACTGTAGTTTAAAGGATTATACTTATCCTGACATATGCATTCAGAAATTCAAACCTTTTTTTTATAGTTTTGAAGGATAAAAAATTGCCTAAACTTACTATGAACATAAAAATAGGACATAACACCGTTCGTGGCTTTGCAATTATTGCCATATTGAAACAATTTTAAATATATTTTATTTGGCAGATACACCATACTGAGAAGAATCAGCAGACAGAGGCTGAGTGAAGCCAATCAGTGTTAACATAATGATTCTAGTAAAATCTGTATGATTCCTCATGGGATATGCTAAGGTCATGCTAAATAGATTATTATAAATTGAAATGTCTTTAGGCAAAATTCAATTACATCTAGAGCTATTTAGCTTCTGAATAAGGTTTCTAACTCATTAAAATGATTCCTTACTTTATAAAACTTATCTTAATTACTTTTAGTTTTTATGTAACTGAATTTCTTTATGCATTTACAGTTTTACTCGATTCTATTTACTTTCAATGTTTATAATATTTCATAACGTATCATATTTACTTATTATAAAAGTTTTGTTACTTTCTTGATTTGGGATATTGGAGAATGGGGGTATTGAGAAAGGAATTTGTGAAGGAACCATGACAAATTCCCATGAACCCCATACAAATAATGCAAGCAGAAATAGACACGGGCAAGAAAGGGGTAAACAATACTGATAGAAGGATAGTCACAGCGATTCCTTTACAAATTTGAAACCTTTTCTATTAGCAATGGGATATATTTGCTTTTCTTTTCTACAAAAATAAGATATAATTTATTTATCTTCATGAATATAGTATATGCGTGGTTTTGTTGCATTTAATAAGAAATAATGTGACAGTTTCAAACCACGTTAGTAGTACATTTCTAAAATTTTTACAATGTATATTGTTATCCTCTTACTAGCTACACAGGGCACAGATGTGATAACTTTTCTAATCATTATTGGTACAAAAACGTTTCTTCTCATTCAACTAAAAGAAGGTAGTTGTATCCATAATCCAATGTTCGATAATCGCATTGAGTTACTGACAAAAATGACAATGTTGAAAGCTGTTGATTTAAGCCTTTTACAACTCATCATACTAGTCTAGTTTTACATTTTATGCCTCATGGTTAAATTTTTCTGCTGAGTGGTTAAGGGCAAGTTAAAGAAAGACCTGTATAACAAAATATGTGACCTTTGTATCTGACAAATTCAGTCCAATCCCCTCAGATTTACTCTGAAACCATGTACAGTGTTTTGTAGAACTGTTTTCAATGTCAGCCATCTGCATGAGTCATGGCAATTGCTTGGCCAGTTTGCTTTCCCTGAAAGCCTGAGAGAATGTTTTCTCTCTAGGTGACTCCTGTTAGGCACACTGCACATTGTCGATCCATTTCCTCTGTGGCCCCATAATTTCCATGAACAGAAAATTTGGAAAACCACTGAGTTATAGGATGATTTTTTGTTTTTTTGGGGGGGCGGGACAGAGCTTTGAACTCATGACCTTGCACTTGCCAGGCAGCCACTTGTGCCACGGAGCCATCTCTCTGGCCTGCATTATAAGATGTTACTGCACATGTTCTCTTATGTTTTCAGTCCTCACTGACCTTACAGGGCTAGGGCCAAAATATTGGCAATCCTTGTAGCCCTTCCTTTTCTCTGATTTTTGGTCTTCAAACTTACATTCTTAACCCTTCATAAGAGAAGCTTAATGATACTGTTAGTCTATAACATAGGTGCTTCAGCTTAACATCACTGAAATAGATGAGAAAGATCTTGATTCAAAGAACAGAAAGATCTTAGACTTAACTTGGAATCAGTATTTTCCATCAATCATTGATATTGTAATAAATCTCTATAGAATGTGATAAAAGCAGTTACACATTTTTTACACAGAAGTTTAGAAATCTAAGTACAGTATTGTAGCCAGTCAATTCTATGACACCTTTCCTAGTCTCTTACTTTCATTTAATATCCTTTTTTTGTTTTCTTGTAAATCCACCATTTAATTGAGAGACAAGACAGCAGCAACCAAAATTACATTAGAAGTAGTGCACCTCCAAAAGAACAGAATAACGGGCATTCCAAGTATAGTTAATACAGATATGGTTCTTTATTTTAATACTTTTTTTTTCAGAACTAAGGATCAAACTCAGGACTTTGTACTTGCCAGGCAGGCACTTGTGCCCCTGAGCTATTCTCCTCAGTCCTATTTTATCATCTTTTGAAGGTCTATCACATGCTATGTAACATGTGAGGACAAATATGGTTTTATTTTGAAATATGATACAAACTTTAAAGACACAGCAGGAAAAAAGATCATTAAAATAATCAGGTTTCATATATAATAACAATATTAAAGGGAAACTTTCTGGGAGATACATTTATGCTATTTAACCAGGGAACTTATCTAAGAAAACCTTTATGGTGACTAGTCTCTATGCAGAACTTTAACATATAAACAGGTATTGAGAATGTATTAGAACTCTGAGAGTAGTGTTTCCAGAAAAAGTAGACAGTGAACTTTTATGTGAATTCTTTAGAATTTGTTATATGCAAGAAGTCAACTGTCCACAACATCCAGTAATATAACTAAAAAGAAGTAAGCCTTTTCAGTGTAAAATACATCGTTTCACACAGCAACAGTATATAATGACATATATTTTCCTTGACAAATTAAGCAGTTTTAAAATGTTTACCTGAAGAGAAGACATAAGGATATTTGCATTTCATAATATTTTATATTCATGTAGAAAATAAATTCTCATATTGCTATGTAAATATAAATTAAATGCATATCCTCTTCCTGAACGAAGGTGTGTGTGTGTGTGTGTGTGTGTGTGTGTGTGTGTGTGTGTGAGCATTCCCCAGTGCATCCACTATATTAAATGTGCTAACTGGGCCCACAGTGTTATCCTGATTTTTCTGGTTTGTAAATATTATCTTGATTTCTTGGCATATTAACTTTTCATATTGGTGATTATTCATTCTAATCTTCAGTGATATTCCTAAAATATAACAGTTTTACTTTAAGTAGTAATTCAAAGTTAATATATCTGGTCTAGCTATTTTTTAATATTTTTTTTTCAGTTAGCCATTACTTGATACAACACATGCTCCAGGAACTCCTGAAAAATGGTACCATGAATGTGGTATACTGCCAAAAAAAGATTTTATTTTCCTAGCAAAATGTAGTTTTTCCTCATATTATTTCTCTTCATTTTCCTTTTTTCCTTGTCTTTAGGGGAATTAGACATCATTAGATTTTACTTTCTTTCTAATGATGACTTAATATTTCTTTCTCTATAAATTTGAGATAAGAATTATTATATATAGCTTTAATATTGCACACTCTACCTCTAAATAAGAATTATTGACTCACTTTTATGCTGATATAAATTATTCAGAAGTTATCAAAGAATACTGACTACTATTTTTAGTTAGGCCCCATTAATATTTGGAACTCACTTAAAATTTCTTTCTGTTTTATATCTCTGGGGTTTGGTAACTTAATGGTAGGGTCTACATTTTTATTGAGTTCTACTGGTATTTTCCAACTCTCTTACCTTTGTTGAATTCTAAGTGGAACATAAGAAATTTATACCAAGTGTCATATTGTTCAATAAATGCAAATAATCATAGCATAGACTATGAAATCTAACTATGTTTCTGCATCTTAACGCTGGTGGATTCTGCAGTCAGTATTTCCTACTTAGACCTCACACATTGAAATTCAGACAAATCTAGACTTGGTGATATACACTTTTAAACTCAGGAGAGTAAGGCAGGAGGAAGACTGCCATAAATTAGATTACTACCTACCTGGAGTACTAATTCATTTGAAAGATATCCTGAATTACTGAATGAAACAGACATGGTGAGAGTGAGAGAGGACAAAACAGAGAAAGAGAGACAGAGAGAGTAATCATACTGCACCCCAAATTCTAGGTCTTATGATTCAGGTGCTTTATGAGTTCTCTCTTGGATTTTGAATTTCTTTGAGCTTGGCTTAAACTTTCTACCACTCACCAAGTAAGCAGGTGGGGTCACCACCAGAGTTCTACATTCTTGTGGTCTCCACGTAGATGGATCAGTCTCAGACAGACCTAGCTTCTCCTATAATGGGAGAGGAAAATATTTTAAGAGCAAGTAAGAAATGCCTCTGCACATGGAGAAAGGTAAGGATCATTAATTCTCTGAATGCATTACTTGCTTCTCTAAATTTTTAGTGTCGTTTCTTGATAGAACTCATCAGGAAATAAAGAAGTTATTTAAGCAGTACCGGCCATTATATACTGTAACTATGTGAAATGATGTATTTCACAATCTAATACCTGACTACCCTGAAAAGGCTTACTTCTTTTTAGTTATATTACTGGATGTTGTGGACAGTTGACTTCTTGCATAGAACATATTTTTAAAGATTTCTTTACTATAAATTCACTGTTCCCTCTTTCTGGAAATCCAACAACAAAGATTGTTTTTCTGGGGCACGGCGAAGGTT
>PVJA010055685.1:0-11085 GCA_004027025.1 Myocastor coypus | reverse complement strand
AAAAGGGGGAGATGTTGAGGGCCTCAGCATGAGCCGCTCCCAAATGATGGCGCCGGCTTCCTGCTTCCAGGTTGTCCTGCGGCAAAAAGCAATTTAGCTGTAATCTGCTTTTGCCTGGCAACCGATGTAGTAACTAATCAGATTTGACTGTGCGAGCGATGGTGATTGGTGGGCGAGGTGCTATATATGAGGGAAGCGCAGGCTGGAGGGGGAGAAGAGGTAGAGATGTAAAAGGGTGGAGGATCTTGTTAGATCCTGGCTGCTGTACTGAATAAAAGTCTACAAGCTTAAGTCCGGCGTTCAAGCCTTTGTGTTGCGGCGCTGGACACCTTTCATCACCAAGAAATAAAAAATAGATAGTTGGTACAATGTGTATGTGTTATTGACTACAATAAAAAATGTTGCTCTAGCTTTTCAATGCTTTCCACATCTGTGGGAGAAACATAATTTATAAAAAATATATGATTTTTATCAGCCACAAAAACTATAATACATGTAATTATTCAAAAAAATACATGGTGCATTACACAATACAAATATGAAGGGTAATTTTATTCCAATAATTTTAACGTAAATTTTTCTTTCATATAACAATAAATAGCAAATAAATAACATCATGAAAATGCAGATAAAGGATTTAGAAGAAAGGCAAAAGTTTTCTGTCTTAATTATTTCAATAATCCTTCCTTACTGAATAGTTTATGTGTCCCACATTTTTTACTTTAAAATGGGCACACAAATTTTGTAACTACTAAACATTTGTGGTTATAAAGCTACAACTACTATTAGATTAATATGGTATTATATTTGTAAGACTCTCAAACTATTATTCTCGCAAAGAAAATGCAATTATCTCTTTCCACACTTCTGGTAGTATATCCCCAATCCACTTCTACAGAGCTGTTGTCAAGTGCTAGAATATTTCTCTTCTCTTTCAACCAAAGACTACCTCATTAGATATAACATATCACTGGCACACAATACCATAAATTTAATGGATTATGTTGTGTAATCAACTTGATTCTGACTCCTTTGTCAACTTCCTGTGTGATCTTGAACATTACCACATTCTTTTGCAATCCATGACTCTGAGATATTGTGAATAACTGTGTTGGTTATGTGAATTCAGGGTTTGACTTTGTAATAAGTTTCCCAATTTACATATTGGAATTTGGGATACTCTGTTAAGTATTTTCTAATTCTTTATTTCCTGAAGATTTATTATTCTGTGACTTACATAATATTCTTGAGTTTTTATTTTACATTTTACTTAGAAATAGTTTTTTTTCCTTCTGTTTAAAACAGGACACGACTTTTTTCTTTTAATACAATCCTCAGTGGCATAATATGCAACAAGAAGCAAGATTTTCTGTATTAGATCCTTAAAAACAACAAAATCACATTATCATTAAAAAATTAAAAAAAACTCCCTGTGGTAGTGACTAACATAGATATTTGAAATGTAGTATCTTTAAGTTGGATGAGTGACATATAGAGAGAACCTATCCAAAAGTTTACCAATGTAGTAAGCTCTCTTCTTTAAATCTATAGCATTGGATAATTTACTATGGAATAGATGTAAAATATAAAAGGACAACTAGGTATTTGATGATGGATAATGTGTTTGAATGCTCTGATTGTTTTTGAGATACAGAGGTAATACTTCACCATAAGACCTAATCAAATTTCTATTGCTTAAAAATTCCAGCCTCAGAAGGTTCAGGGAATGCTTTGTAAAGTGGAGAGAGACATGAAGAACACTTTTAAAATGAAGAAAATTAGTCTATATGTTTAGAGATAATTATCTTGGTAATAAGGTACAGGGCAGAGTGAAATTTCAGTGGGCCAGAAAACAACTTGAGGAAAATCAAGGTGAAATGGAGAGAAAAGAGCTGAGGATGTATCATTACAACTTCATCAAAGGCCTTTGTTGTGATAACCTTTGTTAACATTCCTTTTATGGCTTATTTCTATCCAGGTGTGATTACTGAAGTAATTAAAATCTTAAAGGAATAAATGGCATGCTTAACTATGATTATTTATTCTAATATTTTAACCTTTGTTATCATGGTTACCAATAATTTACTGTAGATAAATTCTCAGGCCATTCTTTCGGAATTATTATAGTTTGTTGTTTGTGAGTATCCAATTGAGCCTAGATATCAGTACTAAATGATTTTAGTAATTTGTGTTATCAGCTTGCTTCTTTATTGTTTTTCAGTTATGTCACTTTTTTTCTAGTTACACATTATAGTTGAAGAAGCACACCAATTCAAAGACAAATAGTACCTCATCTCAAATAAGTAGAAGTTTATTATTTTGTTGTGTAATTTTACATTTCCTATATGGAAAAGAAATGGTAGTGTGTGTTGAAGAGTTTCACATGATATATTTCTTTTCCAGATATATTAGATGAGGTAATAAATTTTATAAATGCGATTCACCATTTAAACATTTATTCTTCTGTGCAATACCTACAATATTTTAATCATATCTTTTCTCTCTCATAATGTAATTAGAAGCTTTTCATTTAAGTACTGCAAATTATGGCATGAAAGTGAGTAATTTTGTAATATACTTGAGAAAATAGATCAGAATGATTGCAGTTAATTTTTGTCCACAATCGCAATTGAAAGGCTCTATTTTAAAAGGACCTGGAAGAATGCACTACTAATAAAATGCTAGATAGAGTGTGAGAAAAAAATCATGTTCATATTTTCAGTGTGAGAAAAAGAAAGCAAATTTCCATCTTTCCAATGGAAAAAGGATTTAGATGTATTTGTGAATGAGGCTTATGTTTCTTAGTATCTACTTAAATGAGCTTTGTAAAATATAACTTTAAAAAGATTTTCATGCCTATTTTGGTAAAAAATTCTCCATTTTACTTTTGTCCCCTCTGACTTGATTTTATTTCTGCTTTAATGATTTTAAAAACTGTAGGGGAAGAAGATTGCCAACTCTTTCAATAACTCAGCTATTAGACAGCTTACTTTTTAGTGCCATCACTTCTCTTAATGCAATTTTTCATGCCTGGGCCGCAATTACAAATTACTTAACAGATTTGCTTTGAGGAAAAATATTTTGCTTAATAATAAAATGTGTATTAAATCCTTTCATGTGTATGCTTGTCACCCATTTTTATATGGAAATATGGCCAGTTGGTTTTAGAAAATTATCTCTTTTCAAATGAGTAGAAAATAAATCTGAAAATTCTTCAGAACGTGTACTGATTAGTGAAACAGAAAAGAAAAAGAAATTAGAGAAAACAACTAGATGCAACTTTACAAATTTGTCCCAGTGTGGTGAAGAGACACATACTGTTTATACTTTTGTGTTATCTTCTGCAAAAAAAAAACCTATTTGTAATGTTCCCCGATTAAGGAGCTCTGCTCCTCCAAATTCGTTAGTCTCTAAGCATTTATGTACAGTAATGGCCACTATAAAACAGGTGAACCAAGTCATATAATAAATGTGTTAGAGCTTGAATTTTGATCCAGGCATAGTTATTTCTAGGACTACCTGAGCTCTAAGAGAAAATTCTCTACTACATTCTCATAACAGGGTTTTCAATACAAGGAAAACACGTTTAACAAAATTTACAACTTTGAAAGTAAATGGGGAAGGATTCTGCCTATTCGTTTGTTTTCATCATGTGATTACATTTTAATTGAAGCGTGTAGTGTTGTCAGTGGCGTTGGAGCTATACAAAAGTATTTATATAATTTTATTTCATAATAACTATATTACTTTTCTCATTGTTGAGACAACATATGCAACACCAAAAGCTAAAGAGTCAAAGGTTTATTTAGCCACTGTTTTGTAGAAATTTCAGTCTATAGTCTGCTGGCTCCAAGGCAGGGAGGGTGCCGTAGCAGACGGACAGCACGTAAGACAAATAGTCCATAGAAAACAAATAGGCAAGAGCATTCTACTCCACTTTCTGTCCTCCTTACATTTTACACAGGCTACCTTCTTTAGAGTGGGTGTAGCATTCATACCCTTAATCTTAGCTAGAATTATGCTAAACAAATCTGTGGACCTATTTGGTAAATGTACACCCTTTATCCCAGCACCACACTCTAAATCTTGCTATCACTAAAGAACCCCCTGTCTAACTGGATAAGACTTTGAAGGAACATCTAGACATAAGTCATAACAATTAGTCAAAGTTGCTTGGTATTTACTAATAATGGCGCCCAAGGCAAATGGATGGTACAAAGAATGGGAGGAATATTCCAAATAAGAATGATGATCTTGGAAATTCCAAGGAAAGAAAACATGAAATCAGCTGTATAAGCCCAACACAACATAATCTTGAGCAATAAAGGTAAACTCATTTCCCTATGTTATTCTTTGTGATCATTGTACTATAATTTTTCCAGTCTAATTCACTGATAAGTGTGTTTTCAGAAATTTACTCTCTTTCTAATCTAATCCTGTTTTAACTTCTCAGGATATGATGATTTTTCAGACATATGCTTAGTATTTTTCAGTGTTTTCTGGTTATACATCATGTAAGTTTGCCTCTCGGATATTGAAATTATGTTTCCCACCATTCCCTTCAAAAAACATCAATGTACAGTTTTTAAACTGGGTATATATTATTGTACAAACATTAATTCATTTTAAAACTGAATGACAAAAATGAACAGTACACATTCCTTATAAAATTCAAGCTAGTGATGTATCAAACCCTTTTCTCAATCTTTTAGTCAACTTTTGCTGTTACATAAATCCATAATTTTAACAAATCTACTTCTCTTCTCTGGATCAATTTCATCAGTAAATTGAATGACTATAAAAACTAATCAAAGAGAATCTTGTGAATTCATGAGGAAACTTTTTTGATGAATTCCAGAAAGGTATTTTCCATGAGTGCTCTAAATTGGATTGACTTTTCTCTCCTAATGTCCATTTATGTCCTCATATACATATCACCAAGTAAACTAAAACTGTAGCACACATAGCATGGTCTTTACTCTGTGGAATATAATTTATCCTCAAATACATTACCTGTAAAATAACTTTAGGGGAAAAGCACTGACAAGAAACACTTAAAGAAAATAAAAAAATAAAACAGGAGGAATCTGTACATGTAGTAGGCAGAAGTTTTCACTTGAATACAGCTAAACTACTCAAGTCATCACATACTGAAATACTTTATAATATTTCTGTCATACCATGGACAATTTCTCACCTTCCATGTTACCCTGACTTAAGATCAAATGGACAAAAATTTAACACTTTGCAATCTGTGTACTTTAACTTGTGAGTACTGATAATTTTGTTCCAGGAACAAGAAAGTAACCAAGAAAGAACTTGGTATCAAGAGTGGGATCTTTTTTATGCTACCTTGCTGAGTGGTTCACAATCCTTTGAAAGTGGATGAAGGGAAAAAGTTGGATATATTTGGAGATCCCAACTGGAGAAACAGCTGTAAGAGTGGTGGCCTAACTCATGTATATGACAGAGATGCAGAGGACTTCTGTAGCTACACAACTTAAGCCTCCCCAAATGCATAGATACAGATTAAATGATAGATTACTAGGCTACAAGGCCAAGTAGTATTAAAATTTATTAGCTTAAGTAATGAATGAATGTTCTGGCCTTTGTCCTCCACACATTCAGGTTTATCACTCACATTTGTCCCAAGATCAGTCATTTAGCACATTTCCATGACTTTCCCTTGTTCCTTCCCTATCTCCTAAATGAAATTCTACCAAAGCACCTTTTTATTTGATATTTGCTTTCTGGTTGCAAGCCAGAGATGTTTCATTTGCAACTTTCTCTTACTGAGGGGTCAGATAAAGGCAATTTCTCTGGGTTCACTTGGAGTACGGAATACACATTAACTTTAATTAATCTTTTAGTATTATTACATCTTTTTATGTCATGCTATGGTCTTGAACCACAACAAGCAGACAGAGTACTGTGAGTCAGGTTTGATGGGAGATTTTTTTGTTGTTGTTGTTTTGCTTTGTTTGGTTTGTTTTTTGCAGTACCAGGAACTGAACTCAGTACCCTGCATTTTCCAGGTAAGCAATTATTTCACTGAACTATCTGCCTGGCCTTTGATGGATAATTCTTGTCACAGATTGAAAACATTAAAGTTTGGCTGTAATTCAGCTAAAAAAAAAATCAGTCTTCGAGGGGTTTCAGTAGGGAACAAGTACTACATTGGCAGTTTGACTCCTGGCCGGATTTTGGTTGAAAATTTATTTTCAATTTGCATATTTTCAGAGATATTATGGGAGAGTAAGTTTAAGTCCAATAAAAGTTTGGTGGACAAACTTTCAGGGAAGTCTGATGTGGTAGTGGAAGTTCTAATGTTCATGTCCAGTTTTCCCTTGAAAATCAAATTCAAACACTCAAGAAAAATCACGTTAAAAAACTCAGTTTGGCTGTCAAATTGTTTGAATCAAAGTTGACACTTGCAAAAATGTTTTAAAGTAGAATGTGATTACTGAAAATATTAGGATCAAATATTCAAATATTTGGGAAAAGTACAGCAGAAAAGAAGACCTGAAGTTCTGACAAGAAGGAGAAAAACATCATCCTTTACAGTGTGAAAGTTGCAAAGGTGAAAGACTGCCTTGAAAAGAATCCTAGGGTATCCTGTTGCAGAACGGGTGTGGCCTAGTGAATCTGCTCTTTGGCATTGGGTTCATCATACACAGCCGTCCAGGCATTCAATCCCTATATCCAAAAGAGATTGAAGATTGTCTAAGGTTTCTGCTGGCAACAGATGTGGATATTATCCACATGACATTTGTTTTAGCAAAATATAAGCTGTTGGACCCAGGCCGGGCCCTGTGGCAATATGTGTTCTGTTCCTTGACCAACAACCATTGTACCGAGACCCAGAACAGACCCTGAAGAAAATTGAGAGAACAGCGATCTCCATCCAATCCCAGAACACGCCTTGTGGAGGTGTGTGATTGCTTAGTTTGAACTGAACTAAATACAAATTCTCAAGTTAATATTTGTTTAGCTACACAGATATGTTTGGTGTTACCCTCTGAAATACAAACCCATTAGTTACTGTTATGGGTTATCAAACGGAGGATGATCAGAGTCCAAATTAGAGCCTTTAATACCAAGCTCGGGGCCTTCCTGACTTCAACTCACGCAGAATAGAAGACAGAGAAGTACCCTGAGTGACAGAGAACAGGGTTTTTATACAGAAACTACGTTCCACTTAGCACGTACTCATTTGCTTGAAAATAATCATTTGTAACCAACTAACGCTTACAGGCACAACTTACAAATTACCTAAACAATAGATTGAACACAGTATCCAGATGAACTTTGAGTTTTTAACACAACGAAATCATTAGCTACATTGCTACCCGAATCAACAGGCAGTCAGGACTAAACTTAATTATCACCTCTCGGGGCTGATTTCCTTAGGTACATATACATTACCATGAATCACTCTATCTCAGGCTATTGCAATTAGTACATTTCACCCTAAGGTCATTTACCTTTGGTCTTCACAAGTACTATGTTCTATTTGCTAAGAACAGTTATAAAAAGATCTCATCAGCATTAGGAGGAACTTCCCGGGCATAAGGGCTTAAAGTTGTAATTTGTAAACTACTGAATAGTGTGTCATATTACTAATTCACAAGGAAGTTACCTTGGCAAGTCTGAAACTGAAACCTAAGTAGCCTATTATAGTTACAAATATTTGTCAGCTGCTAAATATAATTACTCATTAATACTGCTCCTAAATATAGTTCTGTAAATAAATATATAACTTTCTTAACCACATAATTTCTCGTGGTTTAGATTTTTGGTAGGTGCTATGCGTACAAGTGCACCAAAGCTCTATACCAAAGGTCAGAGGTCAGTACTACACGAAATGAAAAAGAAAAAGAAGAAAATGCAAGTGAAGTTGCATTTTGCATTTACAAAATGTAAGTGAATCATACAGAACTCCAATTAACATCAACTCAACTAAAAACACACAGAGAGATACAATAGTCAACATCTCAGAAATCCAGCACAAGAACAATATACTAAAAGCTATTAGAGAAAAGAAACAGATCACATTTGAAGGAAAATCCATCAGAATAAGGACAGCTTTCTCTTCAAAATGCATGAAGTAAAGAAGAACATGGGACAGAGTACTTCATATCCTTCATAAAAAAATTACAACCCAGAATGCTGTACCCTGCAAAGCTCTCTTTCAAGTTTGATGGAGACCTTAAATAGTTCCATGATAAAGAACAACTACATAATTTTATGACGACAAAGCAAACCCTACACAGACTAGTAAAAGATATTTTGGAAAGGGACAAAAATGAAGAGAACTCCACTGAGACAATGGAAAGGATCCATCTAACAAGAAAACAGTTAAACACAGGAGCAAAAGCAGGAACCAATAGCAGGTAAATAAAATGACAAGCAAAAGTAAATACATGTCAGGTATAACTATCACTTTAAAAGGTCTCAATTCACCAATTAAAAGAAATAGAACCACACAGTAGGTTAGGAAGGAAAACCCCCAAAAAAATGCTGTATATAAGAAACACATTTAGCTCTTAAAGAAATTCGTAGACTGAAAGTCAAAGGTTGCAAACAGTACTACATGCTTCAGCACTTAAGAAAAAAGCAGGGGTAGCAATACTATTCTCGGATATACTCAACATCAAACCAAAAATGATCAAATACAATAAAGAAGGCCGCTACATACTGGTTAGGGGAAAAATTCAAGAGGAAGAGATAGCACTCATAAATATATATGCACCCAACAGTGATTCCCCAGCTATAAGACAAATCTTTTTTTTTTCTTTTTTAAAAATTTTATTTATTTTTTTTTCTTGTTTCAGAACCTTTGTTTGTTTATTCACTCATTTTTGTGGCTGGCTCAGCCTGCCCCGAGGGCAGGGCTGGCTCAGCATGTGGTGCCAGGGATCGAACCGAGGTTCCTGAAGCCGCCCAAGCTTTCTCAAGCAGGCGCTTTAGACCAGTGAGCCATCCCGCCGGGCCCCAAGACAAATCTTAATGGAAATAAAATTCCAATAACCAACACCACAATCCTAAAAGGAAACACTAACACCATCTTTATCCCAAAAAGCTTGGTCAAGCAGACAAAAAGTTAACCAAGAAGTAAAAGGATACAACCAGTACTTGGACGAACTGGATTAATTGGACATATACAGTGTGTTCCAAGCAGCCACTTCTGAACACACATTTTTTTCAGCTGCACAATGAACATTTTCTAAAATAGATCACATACTAGTCCATAGGTCATATTTAAGTATATGCAAGAAAACAGAAATTGTCCCATGCATATTATGTGAGCACAGTGCAATAAAACTGGAAACAAATGACCAAAAAATACCACAAAACACCATAAACATATGGAAATTAAACATCACCCTCCTCAGCAACAAAAGAGCTGCAGATAAAATTAAACAAGAAATTAATGAATTTCTACAATTTAATGAAAATTCAAATATAACTTATCAGAATTTATGGGATGCAATGAAAGCAGTTCTTAGAGGGAAATTTACAGTTTCAAACTGACAGATTATGGAAACAGAATGGAAAAAAATCGTCTAACGCTGCACCTCGATCATCTAGAAAAGGAACAGCAAACCAAACCTAAAGCCAAAAGATGAGAAGAAATTATAAAAATTAGAGCAGAAATTAATACAATCAAGAGGAAGAAAACAACACATAGAAGTAATGATTCAAAAATCTGGTTCTTTAAAAGATTAAATAAATTGAAAAGTACCTAGCTAACCTTATCAAAAAGAGGAAAGAAAAACCCCAAACACAATCAATAAGGAAAGAAAAGGGCAAAATTAACACAGACCTTGGCGAGATTCAGAAGATCATTATTAGCGACGTTGAGAACCTTTATACTCACAGCATGGAAGACAAAGATGAAACGCACAGATTCTTAGAAAGGTAAAAATTGCCAAAACTGAGTCAAAAAGATATAAAAAACTACTGACAAAGAAAAGTCTAGTTCTGAAGGATTCGCTGCTGAATTTTAAATGAATTTCCAGATCATATGATCCCAAAAGACCTCAAACTGTTCAATGAAAATGAAAGGGAAACAATCATGGCAAAAACTTTCCTGGAAGCAAGTATTTTATTGATGTCAAAAACCAGAGAAAGATGCAACTAAAAGGAGAACCACATTCCAATCTCCCTTAGGAACAAAGAGGCAAAAATCTTCAATAAATTCTCCCCAAGTAGAGTACAGCAAATCACTAAGAAGATTATACACCATGACCAGATAGGATTCTTCCCAGGAATGCAAGGATGGTTCAACATATGCACATCTATAAATGTAATACGCTATATAAAACGAGTGAAATCCATAAACCACATGGTCATCACACTTGATGCAAAAAAGCCATTTAAATAAGTTCAACACTCATTCACGCTCAAAGTTCTGCATAAAACTGGAACAAATTGCCTCTACCTAAATCTGAATAAATCCAGCTATGACATTCCAATAGCTACCAAGATTCTAAATGGGGAAAAACTGAAGTCTTTTACTCTCAAATCTGGAGCAAAATAAAGATGTCCTCTATCATCACTCCTACTCAATATAGTTCTGGAATCATAAGCTAGAGCCATTACACAAGGAAGAGAAATAAAAGGAATAAAAACAGGTTAAGGAGAAGTTAAACGATCATTATTTGAAGATGGTGAGATATTCTATTTGAAAGATCCAAAACGTTCCACCAAGACGCTATTTGAATTAATACACAAATTCAGTAGCATAGCAGTATACAGTCAACACACAAAAGTCAATGGCATTTTTCTACACAAATAACAAACAAACTGAGAGAGAAATTAGAGAAATAATACTATCACAATAACACTGCATAAAAATGAAATTTTAATTAATTATGAATTAATCTAACTAAAGAAGTAAAATATCTATGCAATGAAAACTATGCTACTCTGCCGCGCGTGGTGGCTCATGCCTGTAATCCCAGCACTCGGGAGGCTGAGGCAGGAGGATTGGTGCGAGTTCGAGATCAGCCTGGGCTACAAAAGTGAGCTCAAGGCCAGCCTCAACTGTATAGCGAGACCCTGTCTCAAAAAAAAAAAAAA
>PVJA010055684.1:0-11085 GCA_004027025.1 Myocastor coypus | reverse complement strand
TGCTCTTCTCTGCTGTCTACCTCCTCACCCTCATGGGCAATGCTTCCATCATCTGTGCTGTGCGCTGGGATCAGAGACTACACACACCCATGTACATCCTGCTGGCCAACTTCTCCTTCCTGGAGATCTGCTATGTCACCTCCACAGTCCCCAACATGTTGGCCAACTTCCTTTCTGACACCAAGGTCATCTCCTTCTCTGGCTGCTTCCTCCAGTTCTATTTCTTCTTTTCCTTGGGTTCCACAGAATGCTTCTTCCTGGCAGCTATGGCGTTTGATCGCTACCTTGCCATCTGCAGGCCTCTGCACTACCCTTCCATTATGACGCGACGACTCTGCACCAATCTCATAGTCAGCTGCTGGGTATTTGGCTTCCTCTGGTTCTCAGTCCCCATCATCATCATTTCACAGATGTCCTTCTGTGGCTCCAGGGTAATTGATCATTTCCTTTGTGATCCAGGTCCTCTGCTAGCCCTCACTTGTAGAAAAGCTTCTTTGATAGAGCTTGTCTTCTCTGTCTTAAGTCCTCTGCCCTTAATTATTCCCTTTATGTTCATCATGGGGTCTTATGCTCTGGTCTTAAAAGCTGTACTGAAGGTCCCTTCAGTAGCTGGGAAAAGAAAGGCTTTCAACACCTGTGGGTCTCACCTGGCTGTGGTTTCACTATTTTATGGCTCAGTATTAGTCATGTATGGGAGCCCAACATCTGAGCATGAAGCTGGCATGCAGAAGATTGTGACCCTCTTTTATTCTGTTTTGACCCCGCTCCTTAACCCTGTGATATACAGTCTTAGAAATAAAGATATGAAAAAGTCCCTGCGGAAATTTTGGGGAACATAAAAATTATTAATCAGAAAGATGCTTAGACAATTAAACATATCTTTAAAATTTTATTTTATTCATTAATCAGCCAGTTAAAACAAAAATCCAGCCCTTATGAGCTTGTTTCTATTATTTTCTCTCACTTCCAGACCGTCTATCCTGTTGCTTAGTATGTCAGTTTTCTAAGTTGAAAGCTCTATGTGATCTCCTAAAAGTAGTAAAGATAACAGATGCAGTAACTTTTCTTCTATCCAGTAGATAAAGTAGAGGCAGATTACTTTGATTCCACGTAAAAGTTCTTTTATGTGTTTTAAAATGGTCTGTGCTTGTTTGGGCCCTCATCCTTGGGTGCAGCCCTTACACTAGAAAAGTAGCTTTCTGAGAAGTCAGTTATACCCTGAACCCAAGTCATAACTATGAAAATTGCTACCTGGCATCATCAGATGTATATTTCAACCACATTTTATAATTTTTTGCTTGAAGTTGCTTTTTATCTAATACGTGTTGCTCAGTCATGGCTATAACCAGAATAACTTTAATATTATTCCTAAATACCATGCATTCTACTATTTCCTTCACTCTCAGAAGACAATTCTGTAGGCTAAGTGTATGAAACCCCATAAATCAAAGACATCTAACCCTACGGGCTGACAGAAATATCAGTTGGGGATATGGATCTGCTTTTCGTTTCACTGCAAGCAGTTCCACATTCCTGATGACTCTTCTACAGAAAAGGAAAGGTTACTTACAGGACCAAAGAACAAATATGGGGTGTTTATTGTTTTTTGATTTTTTTTAATGAGAAGCACCCAGATCAATAAAAATGTTTAGACACAATTTCTACTGGAAACTTGGGCTGGTTTTTTCTTCAACTTCAAATAGTAGTAAAATACCATCCCATCTTTAAAGTGAACTCACCAATTAACACACATGCTTAACTTGCAAATCAAGGATCTATTTTCCAAGGACAACAATTTTAATAAAAAAAGTTACTTATCTAACACCTTTTCAAAGCTTAAGTAACTTTCCTTAAGTAATTGATTTTAAAATTTTATCTTCAAAAATTCTCACTATTTTGCCAGTTACCTCTCAATTAAACTTGATTCATTAAGATAAATAAGTTATCAGTAAGAGAACAAATTCTCTCCCAATAGAAAAAATAAATGAAAATAAAGAAATTAACCATATTCATAAATCATTCTTAAAACATGGAAAGACCATTAACTCAGTGACAAAAACATAAAGAAAGTTAGCTAAAATAATATTCTAATCTTATGTAGCAGAATGATAAAAACAAAAATGTGTAATAACATATTGTGTGGTTGGGCATGGTGATCAGGGTTCCCTCACACTAGCTGGAAGCAGTATAACTGTTGCAAGGAAGGCACTGTGCCACGGAGCTATATCCTTGGCCTCAGCAGTATAACTTCTAAGCCCTGATAAGTTCAATTGAAAACTCCTATCAAAATTTAAAGTGATATGGCCTTAATCCAGAAACTTGGCTTCCTAAGTATTTCACTGTAAGCATTTTCACATACATTTAAAAAATAATGAAGACAAGAAGTCATTGGCATTTCTACAATAGCATCTATTGATAAAAAACATCACTTCCTAGTAATAGAAGAGAAATAAACTCTGACCAGATATACACTGAAATGCCATAGCTACAATTTTAAGATAAAGCAGTTCCATTTATGTTTTCTCCAAGGGGATATTAACTAAAAAATACAACTGACAAGCAGAGCATAGGACAGCTACATTTTTCATAGGTTTTCATAATATCTGAGGGAAAAAATTCCAAGGAATTGATGACGACACTATGTTAGGCAAAGAAATATGTGTTTAAAGTGCAAGAGTAGGGCCCGGCGGGATGGCTCAGTGGTCTAAAGCGCCTACTTGGGAAAGCTTGGGTGGCTTCAGGGACCGCGGTTCGATCCCCAGCACCACATGCTACGCCAGCCCTGCCCTCAGGGTGGGCTGAGCCGGCCATAAAAATGAGTGAATAAACAAACAAAAGTTCTGAAACAAGAAAAAATAAATAAATAAAATAAAGTGCAAGAGTAGGTATTTTAAAACAAAGAACAATTTGGGGGGCAGGAGGTTCTGATTATTAGATGCAGGAAATAATTTTCTGCCATTGAGTCTATATATCCATATGAGTGTCTTCATTGAGAGAAAAGTTGAAGCAGAGTCCTAAGAGCTCCTTAGTGCCATTTCACTCCAACTGTTTGGCACTTTAGAAGAAACATGAGAAATGTCTTCCTCATCTTAGGGCTAACACTGTAGGTAGGTATGTCATATTTATATCTAAATAGTATCTTTGTGATTTTTTGTATTATTTATTTTTATTTTTAGTAAAACACATTTTTTCTCCAATACAGCTCATAGAGTCCTAGTAAAGATAGAAAACGAAAATGCAAGGGTTCTTTCATTAAGTAGCATGAGTACAATGAAAAACCCAATTATATGTAGCTAGTAGAATTCAGTACCATACAAAAAAGGTCATATAGTATAAGTAATTAGAATTTATTTACATCATGCAAAGATAGTTCAATATATGAAATTTTTAAAACATAATATAACATTAACAGAATAAAGAAAAATCACATGACTATGTCAGTTAATGCAGAAGACACACTTGACAAAAATCAGCCTTTCATTAAAAAAACTGGTAAACAAAGACTGGAAATAAACCATCTTAATGTAGAATAGCTCATATACAAAAACTCACAGTGTATATCATATTCAATGATTTTTTTAAATCCTGATAGCTTTTCTTATCAAATTAGAGATAAGAAAAATATGGCAATTTGGTCAGTTCTTTTATCCCCAGATTTTTTAAGAAGAAGAAAAAATAGCATTAAAACCTTAGAAACAATACAAAATTTTATTAAATAAAATTATAGGAATTTAACAATGGTTGTTGTATTGTATACTTTAGTCCTCAAATTAGTTGTTCTGATTACTAGCTATCAGCATACAAATTAGTCAAAACAAAATTGAAAAGGCAAAGAAATAATTTGAGTTTTCACTGCTTCTTTCAATAAACCAATAGAAAGCAGCAGTGCAATTACCCAAGTTATCCTATGTTCTCACCCCAGAAAGAGTGGCTATCATCAACAGGTAGGTAGGGTTGTGGAGAAAAAAGAATCCATTTTCTCTGTTGGTAAGAGTATACACTGGTACAACCACTATTGAAATCAAGGCATTTTTTCCAGAGCTAAAAACACACATTTTCATAATATTCTGTTCATAGATGGCATGTTATTTGGATAGAATCCTAGTTATTATAAACATACCACTAAAAAGTTGTTAAATATAAAAAACATATTCAATCAAATTGTATAAATCAAAATTAATACACACATATCAATTGCATCTTACATAAAATATTGTAAGCACATGAAGTAATGCACATAAACTACTTAGTTTGATTTAGCCATTCTACATTGTATATATCTCCAAAGAACATATTATATATGACAAATATATACAATATTTGTTTTTTTCCTTGGTTTTTTTGTTTTAATTTATCTTAAAGAGAGCATAATAATTAATGAGACATTAGAAATCATACACATTTAGAATACCAAGATTAGAAGCATTCAACCATGGGTTTTGTACTGCACAATGTTGTCCTTAATGAATTTTGTCATCTAGAACAAATAAATTTTAAAAATCACTTGCATTTCTATACACTAACAATGAACAACCTAAAAAGAAAATTAAGAAATAATCTCATTTACAATAATGTCATTAAGAATGAAATGCTTAGGAATAAATTTAACCAGGACATTCAAAACTTTGTACAGTGAAGTCTACAAAATGTTACTGAAAATATTAAAGATGCCAATAATGGAGCCTTGCCATGACTGACAATCAGACTTTCCACCAGGGCCAACTAGTGGCAGCAACACACGAGGAAGGCCCTGAGATGTGCGCCAGAAAGCAGAGTTACCTGGAAAGAAAAGGGCAAAGAGGGCCAGGTTCAGGGAATCAAACTGAAGGGAAAACCCATCAGTTCCAAAGCAAGAACTAGGGGCATTTACAAATGAAACTGGGACCTCCTTGGATGACAGCAACCCTGACACCACAGGATCCTTGTACCAGAAACCTTGGGAGATGATCCAAAGCCACGGATGAGCTGTTGATCAGTCTCCTCACCTTTCAAACCTCCCCACTGAGGAAGGAAGCTCTTAGCTATGTCCATGTTGGTAAAACAGAATGAGCTGTAATGTTTCATTGCAAAGTTCTAGAAAAACAACAAATCCAAACCCAAAACTGGTACAAGAAAGAAAATTGTAAAGATCACAGGATAAATCAATAAAATTGAGGCTAAAAAGAAAAGTTACAAAGAAGTAATTAATTGAGCTGGTTTTTTACAAGGGCACTCAGCAAAATATCAGAAATCCATTTGATGTAATTAAAAAGAAAAGCAGCAAAGTCATAACAGATACCAGTGAAATCATAGGATTGTGGGTAACTGTACTAAAAATTAATAAACTGAAGAATATAAAAGAAATTAATAGGTTCCTGGCATTTAAGAAGCACAAAAACCTGAACTAAAACATATAAAGTGCTGAATAGGCCAACAAAAGGCAAGAAAATTATGTTAGTAGTTAAAATAAAAGAAAAAAATGAACAACTAAGAAAAATATAGGACTCATTAGACTCCCTATTAAATTATACAAGAACTTAAAGGAAAAATCAGTATCAGCATTTCTCAAACTATTGTCCCAAATTGAATGGGAAGAAACAGTGCTGAAATCATTTTTTGAAGTTAGCATTATCTAGATGCCAAAACCAGACAATGACCTAAAAAAAAAAAAAAAAAAAAGGCAATGTATGGACAAATTTTCTCAATACTTACAAATGCAAAAATCTTCAAGACAATTTAATTTATAGCCAGGCCTGCACGCCCTCCGGATAAGGGCCCCGGGCCCCTCTACTCGTCTTTTTCGGGCCCCCGCCTACTTCCGGTCGCCATCCCGATCCTGCCGGGCCCATGCCCTGGCTGCATAAGAACCCTTGGCCCGCCTGCCCCCTTTCCCTTTTTTTTTTCAACCTCTCTTGCCCAAGCTTCAGTACTGAACCCATCACACATCTCGTCTGGCAGCCCAGATGGTCCACAAGACTACCAGGACTCCTTAACTCCATAGTTCCACCTCCACCCACAGACCAGACCCACAGAGATTCACAGCAGCCAGTAGCCTGAGCTCTTACATGTAGCCAGGAAATTCTATACAGGAACCAGCTTGGGGGAATCCAGACCAAATGCCCATAGACGCTAACAGCATAACGTCACCAAACAGCAGAAATCGCTTCCATACAAAATGATAACGACAAGGAATTGAATGCAGTCTCAGGGCCCAAGCCCACTCAAATCAAATACAGGAGACACTACCATGGAAGAAAATGGGAATCATGCAGATAAAAACTCTGAATTGGTAGTATCTGAGGCAGACAGACAAGTACAGAAACTTATATAGCAGCGGAGATCACAGATAACATATGAAGTAAAAAAAGAAATACATGAGGTGGCCAAAAGACTGGAGAAATGTATAGAGTAATTCAAAGCAGAAATAATATCTAAAGTTAACACAGACATGTCTAAATCAATAGCATCCCAAGTAGGGGAACAACTACAGAAAAGTAGAGAGGAGAACAGAACAGAAATAATCTCTGAATTAGAAAGACTAAGGATAACTATAATGAGAGCCTTCAATACTACTAAAGAAGAAAACGATAAAAAATTACAGGAGAATAGAATAATGACAGAGTCCCTGATCGAGCAATATAGGAAAGAAACAGATCGCATGAAAGAGTTTCAAAGAGATATACAACAAAATAAAATCTTGATCACAAGTTGGCAGAGCCGTATGAACGAAACTGAAGATAGAGTCTCAGATCTTGAAGACACAGTTGCAGCCAGTGAAAGAGTAAGAAAGGATCTTTTAAAGACAACCAGAATGCAGGAAAAAATGATTGCACATCTGCAAGACGATGCAAAAGTGAACAAAGTGAGATTAATAGGAATCAATGAGAAAGAAGGAGTCAATATAAATAACATAAAAAGAATATGGGCAGAATAGCAGAAAACTTCCCAAATATGAGAAAACAAATGGGCATTCAGGTAACTGAAGCATACACAACTCCAAAGAACATCAAACCGACTAAAAACACGACAAGATATGTAATAGTCAAGATACCAGAAATCCAGATGAAGAATAATATGTTAAAAGCTGTTAGAGAAAAGAAACAGATCATATTTAAAGGAACACCCATCACAATAACAGCGGATTTCTCTTCACAAACCATGAAGTCAAGAAGAGCATGGAACAGAATACTTCAAGTCCTCCACGAAAACATATTTCAGCCCAGACTACTATACCTGGGAAAACTCTTCTTCAAGTATGTGGGAGAAGTGAAATATTTCCATGACAAGGAGAAACTAAACAATTTCATGACATCAAAGCCAACACTACACAATATTCTAACAAATATTTTAGAGAGAGACCAAAACGACCCGACTTCAACAAATGAGAACTGAAAGATCCCACCAAATAGAATAACCAATTAAACATAGGAGGAAAAAGTGCTAAACAATACCGAATAAGAGTCATGTCAACCATAAGTCAATACATTTCAATCATAACCATCAATGTAAATGAACTCAGTTCTCCAATTAAAAGAAGTACACTTGCAGAGTGGATAAGGAAACAGGGCCCAACACTACGCTGTATATAAGAAACACATTTAACTCATAAAGAAACTCATAGGCTTAAAGTTAAGGTTGGAAAACAATACTGCATGCTCCAGCTCTTAAAGAAGGACACTACATACTGGTTACGGAAAAAATTCATGATGAAAAGGTAACACTCATAAATATGTATGAACCCAACATGGGAGCAGCAAGCTATATATAGCAAACCTTAATGGACATGAAAAGTCTCATATCCAATACCACAATCTTAACAGAAGACCTCAACACTCCCTTATCCGAAAAAGATAGGTCAACCAGACAAAAAAAATCAGCAAAGAAGTGGCAGAACTGAACCAGAACTTGGAACAACTTGACTTAGTGGACAAACATAGACTATTCTACTCAACCATTTCAAAATACACATTCTTTTCAGCTGCACATGGGACATTTTCTAAAGTAGATCACATATTAATCCACAGATCATGCTTAAGTAGACGCAATAAAACAGAAATTATCCCATGCTTATTATCTGAACACAGTGCAATCAAATTGAAAATAAATGATGAAAGAAACCATAGCAATTCCAGGACTACATGGAAATTAAACAGCACTCTTCTCAACAACCAATGGGTCACAGATGAAATTAAAGAAGAAATAAAACAGTGTCTACAATTTAATGAAAATTCAAACACAACCTACCGGAAGTTGTGAGATGCAACGAAAGCAGTTCTCACAGGGAAATTCATAGCTCTGAACTCACACATTAAGAAAATAGAACGGGAACAAATAAACAATCTTAAACAACACTTAAACCGACTAGAAGCGGAAGAACAAACGAAATCCAAAGCCCGAAAGCAGGAGGAATTTATAAAGATTAGACAAGAAATCAATTCAATTGAGACAAAGAAAACAATACAAAGAATTAATAAACCAAAAGCTGGTTCTTTGAAAGATTAAATAAGATTGATAAGCCCCTAGCTAACTTCATCAAAAAGAAGAAAGAAAAGACTCAAATTCAAGCAATAAGGAATGAAAAGGGTGAAATTACTACAGACCCAGCAGAGATACAGAGAATCATAAATAGTTACTTTGAGAATCTCTACTCTCACAGAATTGAAGCCACAGATGGAATGGACAGATTCCTAGAAAAGTAGAAATTACCAAAACTGAATCAAGAAGATATTAAAATTCTCAACGACCCAATAACAGCCAATGAAATACAAAATGTAGTAAAAAGCCTACCGACAAAGAAAAGTCCGTGACCTGATGGATTCACCTCTGAATTCTACAAGAAATTTAGGGAAGACATAACCCCAATACTCCTCAAACTCTTCAATGACATTGAAAAACAAGCAATCCTTCCAAAATCATTCCTAGAGGCGAGTATCACACTGATACCAAAACCAGAAAGAGATGTAACTAAAAAAGAAAACTACAGGCCAATCTCTCTCATGAACATTGACGCAAAAATTCTCAATAAAATCCCAGCCATTAGAATACAACAAATCATCAAGAGGATTATATACCACGACAAGGTAGGATTCATTCCAGGGATGCAAGGATGGTTCAATATATGCAAATCTATGAATGCAATACACTATATCAATACAGCCAAGACCAAAAATCGCATGATCATCTCAATTGATGCCGAAAAGGCCTTTGACAAAGTGCAACACTCATTCATGTTTCAAGTCCTGCAGAAAATTGGAATAGAGGGACTCTACCTCAACCTGATAAAAGCCATCTACAACAATCCAACAGCTAGCATAATTCTAAATGGGGAAAAACTGAAGTCTTTTACTCTCAAATCTGGTACAAGGCAAGGATGCCCCCTATCGCCACTTCTATTCAATTTAGTTCTGGAGTCATTAGCTACAGCCATTAGACAAGAAAGAGAAATAAAAGGAATAAAAATAGGTAACGAAAAAGTACAACTTTCACTATTTGCAGATGACATGATAATCTACTTAGAAGACCCAAAGAACTCCACCAAAAAGCTACTGGAATTAATACACAAATTCAGTAACATAGCAGGTTACAAAGTCAACACACAAAAGTCAGTGGCATTGCTCTACATAGATAACAAACACACTGAGAGACAAATTAGAGAAACAGTACCTTTTATGATAGCATCGAAGAAAATGAAATACTTAGGAATCAACCTAACTAAGGAAGTAAAAGACCTTTTCAATGAAAACTATAATACTCTGAAAAAAGAGATCTTAGAAGATCTCAGGAAATGGAAAGATATTCCCTGCACCTGGATAGGAAGAACCAACATTGTGAAGATGGCCATACTCCCTAAATTGTTGTACAGATTTAATGCAATTCCTATCCAAATGTCATCAACATACCTCACAGATCTGGAGAAGTCATTCCAAAAATTTATTTGGAACCAAAAAAGACCCAGAATTGCAAAGATAATTCTGGGCAACAAAGGTATGGCAGGAGGCATTACAATTCCTGACCTAAAGTTATACTACAAAGCTACAGTAATAAAATCAGCATGGTACTGGCAAAAGAACAGACATCAGGATCAATGGAATAGATTAGAAGATGCAGAAGCAGATAGAAACACACTCAGGTACCTTATTTTTGACAAAGGGGCCAAACACGTTTACTGGAAGAAAGATAGCCTCTGTAACAAATGCTGCTGGAAAAATTGGCTCTCTACATGCTGAAAACTAAAGCTTGATGCTAGTCTATCACCATGCATGAAAATAAAGTTGAAATGGATTAAAGATCTAAATATTAAAAGAGACACATTAAATCTCTAGAAGAGAAAGTGGGAGGAAACCTTGAAGACATCAGAATAGGCAAAAAGTTCATGGACAGAAATCAAATTGCACGTTTGACACTTGCAAGCATCAACAAATGGGACCTCCTCTGGCTAAGAAGTTTCTGCATGTCAAAGGAAATCACCAACAGAGTGAAAAGACGACCCACAAATTTTGAAAAGGTTTTAACTAATAACTATTCAGACAAAGGTCTTCTATCTAGAATCTACAAAGAACTAAAAACCATTAGGGTTCCAAAATTCAAAGATCCAATCCAGAAAAGGACATCTGAGAGGAATACACTCTTCTCAGAGAAAGAAATGCAGCAAGCCTACAAATACATTAAGAAATGCTCCACATCGCTAGCTATTCATGAAATGCAAATCAAAACAACACTTAGATACCATCTCGCCCCAGAAAGAATGCCTATCATAAAGAAATCGACCAGCAACAGATGCTGGGAAAAAGGAACTCTTCTCCACTGCTGATGGGAATGCAGATTGGTGCAACCATTATGGAAAGCAGTGTGCAGGATCCTTACAAAACTGGAATTGGAAGTTCCATTCAATCCAGCTATCCCCCTACTGGGAATCTTCCCAGAAGAACTGAAAACATCATACCATAGCGATATCTGTGCACCTATATTTATACCAGCCCAACTTGTAATAGCCAAATCTTGGAAAAAACCAAAATGCCCATCATTTGAAGAATGGTTAAAAAAAATGTGGTATTTTTATACAATGGAATATTACTCTTCTATAAAGAATGATAAGTTCAAAGACTT